>WNGS01164858.1:73426661-73448619 GCA_020271785.1 Procambarus virginalis
CCTTCCCATCATCTACAGTAATGGGATCATCCTCCAGCCGCCTCTTCCGACCCTCGTGCCAGCGGCGACGTCAGGTTCACTCCCACTCTCCCATCCCACCCCCACCCCCTCTCCCCTATCTGGGGTGAAGGCGCTCATCACCCCAGCTTCTCTGGTGAAGGCGCTCATCAACCCAGCTTCTCGGGTGACGGCGCTCATCACCCCAGCTTCTCAGGTATGTGTACCTGCGTTAGTCTTCACCCGTGCAGATTATGCATGGCATTAGTGTGTTACATGAGCTCTGAGGATGGTTAGTGTGATAACCGACCCATAAGGTTGGTGTTAGCCCGCCAAACACACACCAAAACTACGACATTGGTACAACGTTCAAACAAGTTTTAACACCTCTTAATCAGTTATAACAACAATATAGCAAGTTGTAACAATGTTCTAATACGTCATAAACATCCCCCTCCCCGCTCGGCCCGTTGATGCCGTGAGGGGGGCTTAGTGGGCGGCTGCCGGAGTGTGATGCTCCTTGGGACAGTCCTCTGTCCTTTTCTAGCCTTGTGCTCCTGCTGCCGTCCTCTCCAATTGTGCCGAGCATCTTTTCCTTTTCCTTCTGTTTCGTTTTTCTCCCCCTCTTCTCCTATCTGCTTGTCGTTTCCTGCCGACCTTTGCTTGTTTTGGATCTTTCTTTGGACTTCTTCTATTTTGACGCCCGGGTGCTTGAGGAGGCATACTCTTGCACCCGTAGAACTGTAGTACCCAACGTCTCGAGCGAGGGGAACCTTTTATTGTCAATCCCCCTTTCGTCGCTGAACCCGATCTCGACGGACTGACGGTTCTTAAGGTGGCGTTTGTGGGGCGTATACTCACGACGCACCCCTAGGGGGCCCCGGCATGATCGGCGATAGCTTCCTGTTGGGTGTCCTGCCTCTAATTGTGGCTCCATGGTGGGTATGGGGGCACATTCGTGGATGAATTTTTTCTCCTCGTCTTTATGTCGTTGAATGTTTCTGTTGTACCCTCTCAGGCTCGTGGGGTGGGCGACCAAGCCCCCGAGTCGGCCTGTATTGGAAGACCAGGCTCTGTAGCTCCCGCTGCGTTGGGCCCCGACCTTGCTCCTCCTTTGACCATCCTGACTTCTTCCCCCAGCTCCCCTCCCTCCTCTGTGGTTGGGTCGAGCCTCCAGCCCCCAGTGGTGACCACTTCGTCCCCTGGTGCGGCTAAGTCTCTCGTTGTGACTACTGCGCCTTTTGTCCCCTCTCTCTCAGGGGGTTCTCACGCCGTCAGCGCCACGGCCGCACTCGCTCGTTTCCTTCCTCTACTGATGCGTATCAGGCCTTGTTTGGTCCTGCTTCATGGGCCAAATACTTTGATCTCCTCCCTCTTGATTCCGCGCCTCCTGACGATTTCTCTCTCCATCGGCATCTCGTTGATTCCGTGGATGCGTCTGTCACCTTCAACCCCACTCGTCTCGGTACACGTGTCGTTGCTGCTCCTTCTCAGGATGCAGCTTCCCGCTTGGCTGCCTTATCCTGCCTTGGTGAGATCCCTGTTCGGGTCTCTAAGAACACTCGGTTGAATGCCAGTGTTGGCACTATTCTCCTCCCGCCCCATGTTGCAACCGGTGTTCGGAATCTGCAGGACTGCCACGATGACATTCGGCATATCCTTGATGCCCAAGGCCATTCTGTCCTCCAGGTTGACTCGTTTACTCGTCCCCCTCGTGGTCGTCGCCGTCAACCCCTTCGAGTTGTGAAGGTCACCTTTGATGGTAGGACCCTTCCATCCTCTGTCATTCTCGCTGGTGCCAGGTGCTCTGTCCAGGAGTATATTCCTTCTCCTCGACTTTGTAACAAGTGCTGGAGGTTTGGGCATGGTGCCCTCCGCTGCTCTGGGACTGTCTCTCTCTGTCCTTTGTGTGGGGGTGAAGGTCACTCTAAGTCGGAGTGCACTTCTCCCCAAGCTCGCTGCCTCAACTGTGGTGAGGCCCATCCTACCTTCTCCCGTGCCTGTATCCATTACAAGCTTGAGGCAGCCGTCCTCAACTTGAAGCACCGGGAGCGTTTATCTTTTCCTGAGGCGAGGCGCCAGGTTCGCCGGCTCCCGCCTTATGCTAACGTCTCTTATGCTCGCGTGTTGCGCTCTTCCTCTCCTCGTCCTTCCCACCTTCCTCAGACTCACAACCGTTTCCGGGCCTTGGACCCTGATACGCCCACTGCTCCCTCCTCTGTTCCTTTGAGTTCTGTCCCGAAGGGTCCCCCTCCTGGTCCTCTGTCTGGGGTTCCCCTTCTTTCTACCCGGTCTGTCATGTCTCCTGTGTCTTCTTCCTCGTCTCCCTCCGATCCTCCTTCCCATCCCCCTCCTCCATCTATTGACTCTCCCCGCCGCCTGTCGGTGCAGGCGGATGTCCATCGCTCTCCTAACGGCCGTCGTGTGTGCTCTCGTTCAGCTTCTCCTGTTGAGACACTGGAATCCGTTGCCCGGTACGTAGTTGCTGGGACACCGGTCTCTTTAAGTCAGAAGCGTAAGCCTGGCTCCTCTCCTTCCTCCTCCCCGGCGGGTAAGAAGGCTTCGCTTTCTTCCTCGACCCCTACTACTGGCTCTATTGCTCCTTCCCCTCCCATTTCAGTGGTTGCGCCCCCTGTTCCTGCTATGGAGGTTTCTTTGGCCCCTGCTTCCCTTTCGGTTGCTGCCCTTGCTGAGGTGCGCTCCCCTCTTTCTACTCCCCCTCTTCCTGCTGCTGTCCTTGACTGCTCCTCTCCGTTGTCTCCTCCTCTTCCTCCTCCGGACCCCGCCCGCCCACCTCTGGTCTGTTCTCCCGCTTCCTTCCCTCCGTCTTTGCTCAGTTTACCCATGCCCCCTAACCCTGACTTTGCTGACCCTGATCCCGACCCTGATATTCTTTAACGTGCTGTGTTGCTCTTTCGCCTTTGTTTCTTCTTTGTTTTCTGTTGTTGTCCTTTCTCTTCTCGTCGCTGTCTATTCTTCAATGGAACGTTCGAGGTTATTACGCCAATTTCCTCGAACTCCAACTTCTAATTTCGCGGTTTTCGCCCCTTTGTGTCTGTCTCCAGGAGCCGATGCTTGGTGCTCGTCCTGGTCGTTTTCGTGGCTATTCCTTTCTCTCCCCCCCCCCAGCCGTTGCTGGGGCTCCTAATTCTTCTGCTCTCTTGATTCGCGCTGATGTTCCCTTTGTTCCTTTACTTTTTCCTTTGCCCCTCCATTGTTCTGCTGCTCGTATCTTTGTGGGGAAATGGTACACAGTTTGTTCCATTTATCTCCCCCAAGTGTCCCGCTTTCTCTTCCTGATTTGAAACACCTCTTGGACTCCTTGCCGGAGCCTGTGCTCCTGCTGGGTGACTTCAATTGTCGTCATTCTCTTTGGGGTGACGTTTTGACAAATACCCGGGGTCGCCTTCTTGAGCCGTTTCTCCTCTCTTCTTCCCTGTCTCTTCTGAATTCTGGTGAGCCCACTCATTTGGACTCTCGGACTCGCACCCTTTCCTGTCTTGATCTTTCTCTCTGCTCTTCTTCTCTTTACTTAGATTTCACGTGGCAGGTTCTTGATGACCTCCATGGCAGTGATCATTTCCCTATCCTTGTTTCCTTTTTCTCTTTTCGCCCTTCCCTCTCTTTTCCTAGGTGGCAGTTTGCTAAAGCGGACTGGAACCTATTTACCCTCAGTGCTGCTCTCTCTGACCTCTCCCTTCTGCCTCTCCCTCGCGCTCTCCTCCTTTTTCATGACACTGTCTTCGACGCTGCCCTCCGCTCTATTCCTCGCTCTTCCTCTCGGGGTCCACGGAAGTGCGTTCCCTGGTGGAATGCGGACTGTGCTCGGGCTGTCCGCTGTAAGCGTGCAGCCTGGAAGAGGCACCGCCGTCGGCAGACAACCGATTCTTTTCTTTTCTTTCGGAAAGCGAGTGCGGTGGCCCGTAGGGCCATCCGTACGGCTAAACGTGAATGTTGGACTTCTTATGTCTCCACAATTACGTCCGAAACTCCCCTGCCACAGATCTGGAAGCGTATCCGCAAGATAGCGGGTAAGTTCGTTCCCGATGTTTCCCCGGTCCTTCACCTCCGTGGTACTCTTGTGGCGGACCCGTTGCAGGTCGCTACCGAACTGGGTTCCCACTTTTCTTCTGTTAGCTCTGGTCTTCATCTTCCCCAATCTTTCCTTCTTCGTAAACCTGTCCTTGAGTCTCGTCCTTTAGATTTCTGCACTCGTCTTCGACTTTCCTATAACGATCCCTTCTCTCTCTCTGAACTTCGTTCTGCCCTGGTCCTCTGCGGTTCTGCGGCGGCGGGCTCCGATGGTATTCATTATGAGATGCTTCGCCATCTCCCTCCGTGCACGTCTCAGTATTTACTGAGTCTGTATAATCGGATCTGGGAGTCGTCGTCAGTCCCTGAGGACTGGCTCGATGCCGTTGTCCTCCCTGTTTGCAAATCAGGGTCTCTGGGAACACTCACTAAGGACTTTCGCCCTATTGCCCTCACAAGTTGTGTCTGCAAACTCTTTGAACGTATGGTTAACGTTCGTCTCATGTGGTTCCTGAAACATCATCACCACCTCTCCCCTTTTCAATTTGGTTTCCGCAAGTGCTGCAGCACGACAGATGTCCTGGTGAACTTGGAGATATATATTTGTACTGCTTTTGCTGCGAGGACCTCCAATGTTGCCATCCTTTTTGACCTGGAAACGGCTTACGACACCACTTGGCGATATCATATTCTATCCCAGCTTCATTCTTTTGGCCTTCGTGGTCATCTCCTTCTTTCTCCGCAGCTTCCTCTCTCGTCGTTCCTTTCGGGTGCGACTTGGTACCGCTCTCTCTGCTTGTTTTCAGCAATACGAAGGTGTGCCCCAGGGTAGTGTTCTGAGCACTACTCTTTTTCTGGTTGCCCTCAATGGTCTTCTTTCCTCTCTTCCTTCAAGTGGCTTCTCCACTCTCTATGTCGATGATCTTACCCTTTGCTGTCAGGGTGATGATTCGCCTCTCCTTCAGCGCCGGTTTCAACTTGCGATTGATGCCGTGTCGTCTTTGGCCACCGATCACGGCTTCAAGTTCTCTACTTCTAAGACTTGTGCCATGTCTTTTACTCGGAAACGGGTCGTTCTTCGTCCCTCTTTGTCACTTTATGGTCATTCCTTTGAGTACAAAGATTCCGCGAAGCTTTTGGGGTTATTCCTTGACACTCGTTTGTCTTGGTCTCCCCATATTTCTTACCTCTGTGTTGAGTGCTCTAAGGCCCTTACCCTCCTCTGGGTATTGTCCCATACTTCTTGGGGAGCGGATAGGCACACACTCCTTGCTTTACATTCCTCTCTCGTCCTGTCTAAGCTCGATTATGGGTGCCCTGCTTACTCGTCTGCTTCTCCTTCTACTCTTCACCGTCTTGATGCTTTGCACTATACTGGGGTGCGCCTAAGTTCTGGTGCCTTTCGTTCGACTCCCGTCCTTAGCTTGTATGTTGACACTGGCTTCCTGTCTCTCCAGGACCGCCATGATCGCTACTGTCTTCGCTATCTTGCGTGGCCCTTACAACATCCTTCCTCTCGCCTCTTGTCATGCTTTAACTTTTACCCCTCCTGCGGTTCCTGTTCCTCTCCACCACCTCTCTCTTTTTGTTTGGTTATCTCGCTTACAGGATTCTCTTTCCGTTCGTGTTTCTAATGTTTCTCCTCGTGTTGTTCCTTCTTTGCCCCAGTGGAGAGTCCCCCGTCCGCAGTTTTGTACATCCTTCACCCGCATCACAAAAGCTTTTACCCCTCCTACGGTTCTAAAACGCCTTTTCCTTGAGCACTTTTCTTCTCACTCCCACTCCGTTTCTGTCTTCACCGATGGGTCTAAGTCTGTGGACGGTGTTGGCTACTCTGTTGTTTTTCCTGATCGCACTTATATGTGTCGCTTACCTCCGGAGACTAGCATCTTTACAGCAGAGCTTTATGCTATTCTCTATGCTCTTCGTTTCCTGCTTTCTCGTTGCCAGTCTTCCTTTGTAGTTGTTGTTGACTCTCGTAGTGCCCTCATGGCTCTCGAGTCCTTTAATCCGGTTCATCCAGTAGTTGTCGAGATCCAGCATTGGCTGTTTCTTGTTCACAGTAAATTTAAGTCGGTTGAGTTTTGTTGGGTTCCCAGCCATATTGGTGTGTCTTTAAATGAGCGTGCGGATGTTGCCGCCAAGGAAGCCTTCCGCTCTTGTCCCATCTCTCGTAAAGGTATTCCATGTTCTGACTTTCACTCTGTTATCCATTCCTCCATCCTTACCCGTTGGCAGGCTTCTTGGTCGTCTGTTACTGGTAACAAACTACGTACTCTTAAATGTTGTGTTTCCTCATGGCCGTCCTCCTACCACCATAACCGGCGATGGGAAACGGCTCTGGCGAGGTTTCGTATTGGCCATACTCGCTTACATGGTTGGCATGGTCACTTGATGGAGCGCCGCCCTGCTCCTTATTGTCCTGATTGCATTGTCCCTCTTACGGTCGTGCATGTCCTTCTTGAATGTCCTGACTTCCAGGACGAGCGTGTGTCTTGCTTTCCGACCGCCCCTCGCGGTCGCCTGTCCCTCAATAGAATTCTTGGTGACTCAGATACTTTTGATATTGTTCGCCTTATGCGTTTTTATTCTCGTATTGGCTTCCTTGGTGATATTTTGCGCCTCTGATTATTCCGCACATTTGATGGTGTTACATAGCCTTCCCGGTTTGGTGCCATCTTTTGATAATTACTTACTTACTTCCATCACATTCAAGGAATAAATATATCCTTACTGTTGTAGAGGAATTCTTTAGATTCCATTTTGCATTCCCTTGTTCAGATATGACTACTGGTACAGTAATTCAGTGCCTGGTGCAGTTGTTTGCAATCTTTGGTATGCCTGCATATATACACTCTGATAGGGGAACTTCGTTTATGTCTGAGGAGTTGAAAGGTTTTCTATTAAAAAAAGGGGGTAGCAACTAGCCGTACGACTCCTTACAACCCTAGAGGAAATGGCCAGGCTGAGAAGTACAATGGGATTAGACAGTGGTGACAGCCTCTTAGATTAGACTGCCTCTCTTAGGACGAGAGGCTTAGATATATCCCAATGGGAAGTTTTTCTTCCTAATGCACTCCAGTCAATTCGATCACTGTTGTGTACCTATACAAATTGTACACCACATGGGCGATTCTTCCCGCATACAAGAAGCTCTATTTCAGGGTGAACTCTACCTACGTGGCTTGCTTGCAAAGGCCCTGTCCTCCTAAAACATCAGGTGCGGCAAAGCAAAAATGATCCTCTAATTTGAGGTTGAGGTCTGTTACCAATAGTTCGTTACAGCTCGTGACCCTACAACAACATGACCTTAAATATCTAGGGATACTACAACTGCTGTTCTCTAGAGCGGGTCACCAGTATAACCACATAATTGGCACAGGCAATAATTAATTATTTCTCCCTTAGGACTGAAGAATTATACATAGAAGTTTATAATATATATTAACAATATAATCAATCCAGTATTATATAAAGTACAGATGGACAAGATCACTTATAAAAACAAAATCATAGTATTGTCTCACATATAATAATATATATATATGTATGGCAAAACAAATGTTAAGACTTATCTCCCAAGATGTTATCTCTCCTGTCCCGTGCGAGTTACTGACTACTTTATCTGCGGGAGTCAAAATTATTGCTTCTGCCCCGCGAAAAATTGCCAAACTATATAGTATTAATTAAACTTACATGGATTAAAATAATGTGACAAGAGTAATCTTAAAGTAACTTAGTAAATGGTCAGAATAACATGCATAACAAAGATAATGTAATTATTAATACATGCAGTAATTAAAATAAAATAACAAAGGGAAATGTTGGCAACGCTCCCCAGCCACCAGGAACTAGAAGTCTCTCACAGAGTGTGGCCCCTAATGTTCAAACAATTACAGAATTCCCATCAGTGCTTCCTACTGATGGTCATTATAAAACCACTTTCCTACGAAATCAGCCGTGAGCTAACAAAGAATATAATCGTTCCCACGGGTGGAAAAAGTTAGGCCTAATTCAACATATAAATCAGGCAACACATAACTTACATACAAATAAAGAATATTTAGATGTACATACATGTAATTATATAAAGCAAGGCATATATATAAGTACAAATTAATTTATTTAATTACGTAGCTTATAGAGGTACGTAACAAGGTCGTAGACGTGAATCCGGAATACGCCCATGTCAAGTTCCCGGATGGCAGGATTACTACTGTATCATTAAGACACCTCGCACCCATGGCCACAGAAGACTGCGAGAGTTTGGACCCCAATCTCAACATTCAACAGCAACACCCAACAATTGCAAAAGCTGGGGTAAACCACAACCTGCCTCATCCTGAACCACCTCATCCTGAACTACTTCGTCCCAAACCACCTGACCAAGAAACACCTAATTGGGAACCTTTCTCTGACATAACACTCCCTCGAGAAGGTGGTATGCAGGAACCGACTGGAACACTAGAGGCTTCAACTTTGCAGGAGTCCCTTCGACGATCTGAAAGGACGCACAGTTCCCCTACACATCTTTAGGACTATGTTACTTAAAAGCTAGATGGGGTGAAAGTAGTAATAGTGTTATTATATTATTGTACCCGGATGGATGCTCGCTTGACTATTTCATTTGGATGCTCGCTTGACTATTTCATTTGGATGCTCGCTTGACTGTTTTGTTATCAGATCAGCTGTCTCGTGCCTGTGTACAGGTTAGGGAAATGTTAACTCCTAGTTTAATTTCAATTTGTTCTGGCTTTAGTCATGTGCAGTTTGCTTATTATTATATATAGTTTAAGCACTGTTTATTCATTATTCAAAAGGTTTTAACTTTAGTTAAAAAAAAAATTGTCATCTTTGTTATTGTCTTTTTTTCTTTTTACTCCCATGTTCCATAGTACACTGGCTTTGCCTGTGTCCTCTAGTATTATCCAGTGTACCTGAGTGTATCTCTATTTAAACTACCTCATTTTGTTTTAGTGTAACTTTAGTATTCAACTATAGTGTACTTATAATAGTATAGTAAGCAAGCATTTCATTTTATAGATTTCATAATTGCTTTTTGACTTTTTTGGTCATCAATTGTTATTAATTATTCTAGTTCATTTTTTACATTCCTAAGTTCCCATTAAGTTTATATTACTTTAGAATTTTTATTCTACTTTTTCTTTGTAACCCAAGTTGCCTAGCCCAACTACCATTGATCCATTGTGCTTTTTTGCTTTGCCTGTGCAATTTTCATCATTAGTGCAAATAATTACCTACAGTGTACCAGAAAGTACTTTTAAGCAGCCTACCTCATTTTTGTGTATAGTTTTATATATATATTTTTTCATAGCTAGTTCTTTTATCATTGTCTTTTTGGCTTTTCTGTAAAACAGCCCTCTTATGCAAACTATTATAGATCCAGACCTTAACCTCTTATCTAGTATCTACGACAATCATCACTTTAATGATCAAAATTGCAGGTATTACACAGCACATGATGTAAACAATGTTTTAGCGTGTAATCACAATGTTTCTGTAATTAACATGAATGTAAGATCTCTAAGCAAACACTTTGATGATGTTAACGCCCTGTTTCAAACAGTTGACAACAAATTCTCTTTTATTGTGTTTACTCAAACGTGGTTAAAAGAGGACACTTCTCAACTCTACAACATACCAAACTACTCAGCCATTCACAACTGTCGTCCTAAACAAAGAGGTGGTGGTACTTCTCTTTACTACCACCATGCACTGACTTGCTTAAAAGTAATTAAATCTAGAGACCCTTATGGAGAGTATATATTTGCCTCTTTCAGAGTCAAGGGTAACGATGCTGTCTTGACTGTGGGAGCAGTCTACAGGATTCCTAAGAATGATGTGACTGAATTTAACTCAAACCTTAGAAATCTTATACTAGAGAACAGACTGAACAAAAACCGCTTAATTATTTCTGGTGACTTTAACGTTGACCTCTGCGAGCCTGATAACTCTCCTGTTGCTAGTTTCCTCAACTGTATGAATTCCTGCTTCCTCATACACGTAATCACTAGACCTACTAGAATCACTGACAATACTGCCACGGCTCTTGATCACATCTGGACCAACATAACCTCTCCACTTCAGGAATAATCATCGATAGTACTACAGACCATTACCCTACATTTCTCCTAACCAACATTAACAAACCACCTCTAGAGACAAGGGAAATGAGCTTTAGGCTGCACAATGAAACTGCTATAGGCAATTTTATAGCTGCTGCTGCTAATATCAACTGGGAATCCGAATTAGGGAACATAGGGGACATCAACCTAGCAGTGCAATCATTTCTTCAAAAAACTCCCAGCCTTTATAACACCCACTGTCCTATGCTAACGAAACAAGTCACAACTAAAAGGCTAAACAATCCTTGGCTTACAAAGGGGATACCTAAATCCATTAATAAAAAACATGACCTTGAGAAGAAGTATAGGTTAGGAATCGTCTCCAAAGAATTCTCAAAGAATTACTCATCATTGCTATCTAGAATAATTAGGAGAGCCAAAATTAAATACTACGAAGACAAATTTACCAACACAGAGGGCAATATTAAGAAATCATGGAGCACAATTTCTCAAATATTGGGATCAAAAAAGATTACAAATAACAAACCAATACTCCTGTCAAATAATGGCCTGCTTTCAGCCTCTGACACTGCTCTTGAGTTCAATAGGTTCTTCTCTTCCATTGGGTCATCCCTTGCAAATGATATTCCATCGTCCAGTACTAATATCCAGGACTATCTTACAGGAAACTATCCACAGTCTCTGTACCTAATGCCTACTAACTCCACTGATGTTACTGACAATCCTTTCACTTAAAACCAAGTCTAGTGCCCTTGAGGAGATACCAGCTCTTATTTACAAAAAAGCCTCCAGATTTTTAGCTCCAGCCATTGCATTGCTCTTCAACAAGTCACTAGAACTCCAAACCTTTCCAGATATTCTAAAAAAAAAGCGAGAGTAACCCCTGTCCACAAATGTGGTGATCCCACTGATGTTAACAACTTCAGACCTATATCAATTCTGCCAAACTTATCAAAAATATTTGAAAACTAATCTATAAGCAGCTTTACTCTTATCTAGCCAAACTCAATATACTTAGCTCCTGTCAATATGGCTTTAGACCCCAAAAAAGCACTAACGATGCACTTATTAGTATGATTATCTTGATTCATACAGCTCTTGATAAAAATGAGTTCCTTGTTGGGTTATTTGTAGACCTGCGTAAGGCTTTTGACACTTGACCATCAAAACCTTCTTCTTAAATTACAACATTATGGAGTCAGAGGTCACTCCCTGCAGTACATTAAGCCTTACCTTACTGACAGGCTCCAGTATGTTTGTGAATAATTCAATTTCTCCCACCCTACCCATCAACATTGGTGTTCCCCAGGGCAGCATACTCGGCCCTCTCCTCTTTCTCATCTACATTAATGACCTTCCAAAGGCCTCCCAACACCTCAAACCAATTCTATGTGCTGACGATACGACCTTCATTTACTCTAGTCCTGACCTTGCAAAGATGACAGATTAATGTTAGAGAACATAACTAAACTTATGAAAAATATTCCCGAGTCACAGAGATTATCATTCACAGACAAGCTACCAGTGATATATGCGGACTGAGAAAAGACAACATTGGTTAACGACCAAAACCCAGGAACAGATAGTTTAGAGAACCGCAGCAGTAATGTGGAGGAAGAGGGTATTGTCGTACATAATAACAGCAATATTGAAGAGCCAGGTAATATAAACGATGAGAGCAACAGTGAGACAGTTCATAAATGAAGGAATTGGGACGAAAAGCGAAGTTGGCTCCAATAAAGAGGTAGACAAGACAGACACAGATATAAATACCTTGAAAATCGCAAAACCGGAACACATTTGCAAATTCTACGCTAAAGGAATATGCAAATATGGAAAATTAGGAACAAAATGCCATTTTCTGCATCCTCGAAAATGCAGGAACATGTTGGCGAAGGGTACATGCCGTTTTGGAAAAGGGTGTAGATACTTCCACCCCAAATTATGTCAATTTTCAATTAGGTACAAAAAAGGCTACAATCTTCAATGTCCGGAATTCCACGTGAGAGGTACACAACGTTATAGACGGGAAGATCAATATGACACTACTGGCAATTTTTTAGAGGAAGGCAGAAACAGAGCAGAAAATATAAGAGAGAGGAACAGTCAGATGGAACCACTACAGGATTACAGAGGGGAAGGGAGATACCCACAAGACTGGAATACACATTACCAACAAACACACAGGTACTACACCACACAACACTCGCCCCACTACCGAAACTGGACGAATCACTTCGAAAACAACACACCCTGGACGCAAACACAGTGGCCTCCTTACCGGAGCCTCAGATATTAACACCAAGTAAGGCATCCAGCACTTCCACTACCACGATAACATCATTTATATTTGCCAACATTCAAGGTATAAAAACACGCAAATCCAACAAAGTTCACTTTATAGATGGTCTCCTTCATGAGGCAAATGCAGTGTTTGCAGCCCTAACAGAAACCCACACAAAGGACTACCATGATGGTGAAATATGGATCTCAGAGTACAATCTTTTCAGATGTGATAGGAAACACCGGCTTCAGGGTGGGGTCAGCCTATACATCAAAGACACACTCATCTGTACTGAGCTGCTAAACACCTCAAATGATATGGTGGAAGTGCTGATAATCAAAATAGAGATTCTAAATGTAGTTATTGTCCTTGTATATAAGTCACCGGAGGCAAACCCTCAGCAGTTTAAAGACCAACTAATGAAAGTAGAACACTGCTTGGAAAACCTCACAAATCCAGCTCCGAACATCATCCTGCTTGGGGACTTCAACCTACGGCACCTGAAATGGAAGCACCTGGCTAATACAGTAATATCAGAAAGAATACCAGGAAGTAGCCTTAATGAACAGGCACATGCAAATGACCTGCTACGGATGTGCGACAGGTTTGCCTTAAACCAGCAAATAGTAGAACCAACTAGGAAGGAGAACACGCTGGACCTCATTTTCACTAATAATGATGAATTGATCAGGAACATAATGATTACAAATACCTGTTACTCAGATCACAACTTAATTGAAGTTATGACAACCATGGGGAATAGACCTTCAAAACCAGTCCAGATTCCCGGTGGAGGAGATTTCAGCAAATTCAACTTCAATAATAAACAGATAAACTGGGAGCAAATAAACCAGGACTTCACAGAAATAAACTGGGAAGAACAGCTAGAAAATGCGAACCTGAACCAGTGCCTGGAAAAAATAAGCTCAGTAGCACTAGAAATATGTTCAAACCGCATCCCCTAAGAAAAAAGAGGAAGAGATGCAGATTGGAACGAGAACGTCGTTCCCTATATAGGCGAAGAAAACGAATCGCGGAACAACTTGAGAGTCGCACCCTATCTCAAGAACGGCGAAGAAGGTTAGGTAGAGAAATAGGAAAAATTGAACTCAAGCTACAAGAATCATACAAAACCCAGGAGAGGCAAAGAGAGCAAAAGGCCATCAGTGAAATAGAGAGAAATCCGAAATATTTTTTCTCCTATGCAAAATCAAGATCAAAAACCACATCTAGTATCGGGCCCCTGCGAAAGGGAGATGGAACTTTCACCGATGACAACAAAGAAATGAGCGAGCTACTGAGGAAGCAGTACGACTCTGTCTTCAGCGAGCCATTAAACGCACTAAAGATCGATAACCCAAATGAATTTTTCATGGATATGATACCAACATCAAATCATATATCAGACGTCACCCTATCCCCACTGGATTTTGAAGAAGCCATAAACAGTATGCCTATGCACTCTGCACCAGGCCCGGATTCTTGGAACTCCATATTCATCAAGAACTGTAAAAAACCACTATCGCAGGCCCTTCACATTCTGTGGAGACAAAGCCTAGATACTGGCGTTATTCCTGATATACTAAAAACAGCAGAGATAGCACCACTTCATAAAGGAGGAAATAAGGCAGAGGCAAAAAATTACAGACCGATAGCACTAACATCGCACATCATAAAAATTTTTGAGAGAGTGCTAAGAAGTAAGATCACAAAATACATGGAATCACAGCATCTCCATAACCCCGGACAACATGGTTTCAGAACAGGGCGCTCTTGCCTGTCGCAGTTGCTGGACCACTATGATATGGCATTAGATGCTATGGAAGACAAACAAAACGCTGATGTAATTTACACAGATTTCGCAAAAGCTTTTGATAAATGTGACCATGGTGTTATTGCACATAAAATGCGCTCAAAAGGAATTACCGGAAAAATAGGCAGATGGATCTACAATTTCCTGACCAACAGAACCCAATGTGTAATAGTCAACAAAATAAAATCCAGCCCATCAACCGTTAAGAGCTCAGTCCCCCAGGGTACTGTGCTTGCTCCAGTACTTTTTCTCATCCTCATATCGGACATAGACAAGAACACAACCTATAGCACTGTATCATCCTTTGCAGATGACACTAGGATCTTCATGAGAGTAGGCAACATAGAGGACACGGCAAACCTCCAGTCAGATGTAGATCAGGTCTTTCTATGGGCTACAGAAAATAATATGGTGTTTAACGAAGATAAGTTCCAGCTCATGCGCTATGGAAAAAATGAAAATATAAAAACGGAAACCACGTACAAAACTCAGGCAAATCATAACATAGAACGAAAAGGCAATGTAAAGGATCTGGGTGTACTCATGTCGGAAGACCTTACCTTTAAAGAACACAATAAAGTAGCCGTCACAACTGCAAGAAAAATGACAGGTTGGATAACAAGAACTTTTCACACTAGAGATGCTATACCGATGATGACACTTTTCAAAACGCTTGTGCTCTCTAGAGTGGAGTACTGCTGCACAATGACAGCCCCTTTCACTGCGGGTGAAATTGCTGACCTGGAGAGCGTGCAGAGATCCTTTACTGCTAGAATCCACTCGGTAAAACATCTAAACTATTGGGACCGACTAAAGAGCCTAAATCTGTATTCCCTTGAGCGCAGGCGGGAGAGATACATAATAATTTACACGTGGAAAATATTAGAGGGGCTGGTCCCAAACCTGCACACAGAAATAACATCACATGAGACCAGAAGACATGGCAGGATGTGCAGAATACCCCCGTTGAAAAGCAGAGGTGCAACTGGTACTCTGAGAGAGAACTCTATCAACATCAGAGGCCCGAGACTGTTCAACACGCTTCCACTACACATAAGGGACATAACTGGCAAACCCCTCACAGTGTTCAAGAGAGAACTGGATAAGCACCTCCAAAGGATACCTGATCAACCAGGCTGTGACTCATACGTCAGGCTGCGAGCAGCCGCGTCCAACAGCCTGGTTGATCAGTCCAGCAACCAGGAGGCCTGGTCGATGACCGGGCCGCGGGGACGATAAGCCCCGGAAGCACCTCAAGGTATCCTCAAGGTAGCTTGCTTTCAGTGTAAAACCTTGTATCCTGTCTAGGTGGACCAAGGCTTTTAACGTAAGATTGAGTGGTAAAGTTAGTATTAAATTGTTATTGGTGTGATTGTGTATGGGGGGTGTTAAGGGGTTAATAAATAAGTAAGTTTGAACAGAGTATCCCTTATTCCTGTGTGGGAGTACAATGATCATTTCCTAGACTAACCGGGTTTAGTAGCAAGCATTTATTACTGTGGATATATTATTTTGGGGGCCGGGCCTTTTGATTCTCCCATATCTTGATACCTCTATTCTACTTACCCTTACCCCTTAATAGTACCAGTTTCCCCATAGTCAACCCACAAATTTTTTATAACAGGGGACTCCAGGGATAGTGTTCTGTGGTAGAGGGACTCCAGGGATAGTGTTCTGTGGTAGAGGGACTCCAGGGATAGTGTTCTGTGGTAGAGGGACTCCAGGGATAGTGTTCTGTGGTAGAGGGGACCCCAAGGATAGTGTTCTGTGGTAGAGGGACTCCAGGGATAGTGTTCTGTGGTAGAGGGCACCCCAAGGATAGTGTTCTGTGGTAGAGGGACTCCAGGGATAGTGTTCTGTGGTAGAGGGACTCCAGGGATAGGGTTCTGTGGTAGAGGGGACCCCAGGGATAGGGTTCTGTGGTAGAGTGGACCCCAGAGATAGGGTTCTGTGGTAGAGGGGACTCCAGGGATAGTGCTCACTTGGCATCTGGTTATTCAGTCAATAACCCACAGTCAGTGAGGAAAGATCTGAGGTGCGCCTCAGTGGTTATTTCATAGGTCTTCCCAGTGTCAGACTTCTTAGCTAGTATTTTACCACCTCTTACAAAACAATGTTTAATTGATCCATTGAAATTTTTACGAACTTGATGTAGTTTAAATAAAAGATTTTGTCTGTTCCTATATAACTGAAGTGACAGTGAAGATATAAGCATTTTTATTGTTGATGGCTAACTCAGGGAGTGTGAAGCCCTGCACAAATGTCAATAAATTTCGTAATTAATTTGCATATATACAAAGTAACCTTAAAGGTCTATAAGTCAGAATAAAGACAGATGTAGATGATAATGTGTCTACATTTCAAGGAACATATATCTTACATGAAAACCCAGATATGGTTAAATAAATACAACTCCACCATCACCAGTGTCCGGACACATGAACACTACCAAGACATCAGTGTCCAGCCAGACGGTGAACACAGGCTGCACAATCCTAATAAATTATGTAACTCTCAGAGATGCATTGATAAACGTTAATATTTTATATTTTATTAAAAATACAGATATAAACTTTGTTTTAAACATTTAATGTAACAATATTTCAATTATTAGAACCAAGATATATTTAGCATTTAACGATTTCCTATAAAGTTGCAATGATACCTTAATTGCACTTTATCATCATCATATTCAGACAGAAATTAACTTAAAATTTTTGACACTTAGATTCACAAACGCCTCTGTGGTGTCGCCTTGTCGTAGTGAGGGGCTCACATAAACCTCCCTGGGACTGGTGAGGGTTGCCTTTGCCCCCTCTCCTGCCCCTCTTTGGGTGTTGTACGTGCTAAAAGGCACCATGTAGGGGCCTTGTGAGTCATCGGGCGGCCCACTGAAGGGGTCGCCCGTGAGGGGCTGCCTTAAATGGATGGTTGGGTGTCCAGGCTGGGGCAAAAGGGGGAATGGGGTCTTTGCACCAGTGTGGGAGAATGGAAGAAGCAGTAGGACTCCCCTGTTAAAAAGGGGGAGAATCGCTGGGGACGACGCAACCTTTCCTGCACTGGCCCTCATTCGGCCTCCCTGGCTGCCCTGGTAGGTGGTGTCCCTTGTTTCCAAGCCCCAGACTTTTAAAGTGAATGCCAAATGGAAACCGACACGATCTTTCTTACCCAGACTCGTACGGGCGGACGACCTAGCCCCCGAGTCGGACTGTGATGGAATACTTTATAGCCCTGGCCCTTGCTACATTGGGCCCAGACCCAACTACTCCGCCCCACTCCCAACCCCTTCTTTGGTAGGGTTGAGTCCCAAGCCCTCGCAGGTGACCTTGGCATGGTTGTCTCTCATTGCGACTACCGGACCTTTTAACCCCTCTCTCTCTGGGGGTTCTCAATGCCGTCCCCACCACGGCCACACTTAATCTACACCATCTTGATTCAACCTTTTCTGACGATTTCTCCCTCCACAAACACCTTGTTGATTCGGTAGATGCCTCTGTTACTTTTAACCCCACCCGTCGCGGTACACGTGTCGTCGCTGCTCCCTCTCAGGATGCAGCTACCTGCTTAGCCGCATCGTTCTGCATTGGGGAGACCCCAATGCAGAACCTCAGTGTTGGCTCTGTTCTCCTACGCTATGTTGCAACTGGTGTTAGAAATCTAAAAGACTGCCACGAGGATATTATTTATCCTGAGATTTATTTGATTTGAGGATTTATTGCCAAACAAAACTTTCTATATTTTGTTTGGCAATAAATCCTCAAATCAAATAAATCTCAGGATAAATAATACCCAAATTTGTAACAAAATAGATGGGAAATTCCTTGGCATTCTCATTAATCACAAACTGAATTTCCAGGGACACATTCTTAATATATCAAAAAAAGATTAAAAAACTGTTGGCATTCTTTCTAAGATCAGATATTATGTACCTCGTCCCTGCCCTGGTGACGCTCTATTACTCCCTCGTCTTTCCTTATCTCAACTATGGTATTTGTGCTTAGAGTTCTACTACCCTACTGAGCCGGTCGGCCGAGCGGATAGCACGCGGGACTTGTGATCCTGTGGTCCTGGGTTCGATCCCAGGCACCGGCGAGAAACAATGGGCAGAGTTTCTTTCACCCTATGCTCCTGTTACCTAGCAGTAAAATAGGTACCTGGGTGTTAGTCAGCTGTCACGGGCTGCTTCCTGGGGGTGGAGGCCTGGTCGAGGACCGGGCCGCGGGACACTAAAGCCCTGAAATCATCTCAAGATAACCTCAAGATAACCCAAAATCATTTACGTCCTCTAATTACTCAACACAAAGCTGCTATTAGGACAATATCCAACTCTGGCCCCAGACATCACTCGGTACCCCTACAAGTCACTGCACATCCTCTCATGTGTATTATATATATATATATATATATATATATATATATATATATATATATATATATATATATATATATATATATATATATATATATATATATATATATATATATATATATATATATATATCACTGAAAACTCACACCCCAGAAGTGACTCGAACCCATACTCCCAGGAGCAATGCAACTGGTATGTACAGGGACGCCTTAAACCACTTGACCATCACTTCCTTATGTCCGGTCGTGATGGTCAAGTGGTTTAAGGCGTCCCTGTACATACCAGTTGCATTGCTCCTGGGAGTATGGGTTCGAGTCACTTCTGGGGTGTGAGTTTTCAGTTGTATCTAGTCCTGGGGACCATTCAGGCTTGTTTGCATTTGTGTTCCTCACGTGTTGCCCCAAAAAATGAAGTGATTTGATAAAATGCTATGCCCAAGATTACCATCCGAGTGCCGGCGGGGAAGTGGTTCATATAGCCTCGGCTATCACTTCCTTATGTCCGGTCGTGATGGTCAAGTGGTTTAAGGCGTCCCTGTACATACCAGTTGCATTGCTCCTGGGAGTATGGGTTCGAGTCACTTCTGGGGTGTGAGTTTTCAGTTGTATCTAGTCCTGGGGACCATTCCCGGTGATTGGCAGCTCCTCCTGCTTGAGTAGCACTGAAGTCAACATAGGTATTGGCTAAAGTTGAGACGCAAGTGTAGTCCCACACCAACTGTCTACCATTCTTCCAGGGGTTCACCGTGATTCCATCTGGGCGACCGACAGGCTAATTAGAGTTGTGGGACATTAGGTAGCGGGGCTCTCTCTCTGCTGGACAGCCGGCTGTGGTAAGGCTTCTCTTAATAATGTCATTGACCTCGCCGTGTCTTGCATGCCATCCTCCTGTCCTTTGGCAGAGAAGGCCATGCCGTCCGTACCTGTCGGCCTCTGCCTCGCCGCAAATACACCTGTATTCGGTGTGGATTGGGGCAGCGAGACGGAGAGCCACGGCAATTCGGAGGGCCTGCGGTGTGAGACGGGTGCCGGTTGCTGACATTGGGATTGCTAATAGGAAATCACCTGCATGGGGAGCTGCTACCGCTCTAAGTCGGGCAGTGTCATGTGGTGTTGTCGCAGCTTCTAGCAAAGTCGCAGCTTCTTGGTCGGCAATGGGGCGATCCCAGCTGGATTGCTTATGGGCTTCAGAAGGCAGTGGTTGGGGTGCTGGTCCTGCGAGAGAGACCCATTTGGTTGTGCAGTCTGTGAAGCTGGGATCATGTACCCCTGCCTGTTGAACTAGGTGCTCAGGTAGGATTTCCTTCACCAAGTTGTCAGACCCCACTGAAGAGGACAGGAACGCTGGTACAGCAATTTGTGTTGCTGTGCGCACGCCAAGGCCCCCGAGTCTGACAGGAAGGGAGGCCTGTTTCCACTGCGAGTTGCTGAGGGAAAGATTGAGGGCTTTTTCTAGTGTTGATTTCAGCAAGCTGTCGTACTCTTCTAATTTAATATTGTTGAAAGATGGCGAACATCTTAGAAAGTAGGTCAGCCTGGGGAGGGACAAGCATCTGGTGATGAGGTAAAGTGCATCATGGGCATCGATGTCTTCAATCCTCTCGTTCATTCTCTTCAGGTCAGTGATCTTCTTACCAAGGACCTCGTCGATGGCATTCCTTCCAAGAGGAGCACCTAGGAGTGTGCTGTCCTCAGGGTTGGTTGTATGAATGTCAGGCAAAACAACCTTTATTTGCTCTATGATGTGCTGGTTGGTGGAGGTTATTTCGCACTTGGAAGGGTTCAGGGTGAGGCCTAGACTTGCTCCTTGCTCCTGAATTATTCTTATGTCGTCCAAGAGTGCGTCTGGGGAGCCGGCTAGAGTACCATCGTCCAAGAACCAAATGTTGAGCTCACTGGACAGGTTATCGGTGACTTCCTTGATGACTAGGCAGAAAAGAAAAGGAGCAAGGGGGTCACCCTGTTGGACACCTTCTTGTGATTCGATTTCATGTTCCCCAAAAAGCAGAGTTAGATTCTTGCTGTAGCATGAGTTTACAAACGGGTAGAGGGAAGGAAAAAGGCGATGAACCGCATTGAGTACTGCATCCCTTCTAACCAGATTGAAGGCATTTTTGAAGTCCAGCTTTATCAGAGCTTTTTCATCCGTAATGTTGGCAGTGTAAGCTCTAGCTGCATGAGCCGCTGCCTCACACCCTTGGGGAATGCCAAACCCAAGCTGTTTTGGCTTCAGCATGTCGGCTGCTGCCTGACTAACTGCTCTAGCAGCAGCCTTAGCGACGAGACGCCGGAGTGAATTGCCCACAGCTATCGGTCTGATTCCTCCATCTTTTTTCCTCAGGGCACAGAGGGTAGCGCCAAAAAAGATATATATATATATATATATATATATATATATATATATATATATATATATATATATATATATATATATATATATATATATATATATATATATATATATATATATATATATATATATATATATATATATATATATATATATATATATAAAACGCTGAACTGTAGTGCCAATCCTGACCTTAAAAGCTTCATTGAATGTTGTAACAGAACCCATGAGCACCACACCAGAAACAAATACCGTTTTGATATTCCAAGAGTACGACTTAAACTAGAAATGCTCTACAAATCAAGGAACCCAGAATGTGGAATGACCTTCCCAATCATGTTAAAGACTGTACCTCTCTCAACCAGTTTAAGATAAAAACTAAGCACTACCTAATTAACTCCCTGTAACCTACCTTTCCCCTATAATGTCAACTCATGTCTGTTATTTTTTTCAACAATGCTGTTTGTCGACCAAATTATATTTTTGCTGTTTTCCTGCCTTGTTCCCCCTTTTTTTATTTTTATATTTCTCAACACATTTTATACTTTAATCTCAATTAGTATTAAGTTTTAGTCTTTAGTGTTTTTCCTGCCCAAAACGCTTTGCGTAATAGTGACTTTAGGCATTGTATGTACTAGCTCTATCTATAAATTCATCAATATTTGTATCACCCCTTGTATGTATGTACTTTACCTGAATAAGCATTTGAATTTCAATTTGAATATTAAATATATCCTCAAAGCCTAAGGTCATTCTGTCCTCCAGGTGGACACGTTTACTCGACCCCCTCGTGGTCGTCGCCGTCAGCCCCTCTGAGTTGTAAAAATCACCTTTGATAGTAGGACCCTTCCGCCCTCTATCATTCTTGCTGGTGCCAGATGCTACGTTCAGGAGTACATTTCCTTTTCTAGACTTTGCAATAAGTGCTGAAAGTTCAGGCAAGGTGCTCTCAAATGCACAAGTACTGTGTATCTATGCCCCTTGTGTAGGGATGATGATCACTCTAA
>WNGS01164858.1:73452016-73498400 GCA_020271785.1 Procambarus virginalis
GTGTATTGGTGTGTAGTGGAGCCTGGGCAACAGCGACCACGTGTTCACATGACAAGGCCTAATAGCAGACTGCAGGGGCCTCTTGGGACAGTGGCAGTGTCCGAAATCTCAAACTATCCTAACCTTATAACATCTTGAATCAGAAGAAATATTTCCATCAATTTTTTTAGTTTTTAAACCCGTAATAATTATTAATCCATTGACATGTCTTATTTCTTGCTGCATATTTACGACATTTTTTTGTATATACAACATTTCGTTTCATAATTGAAAACTCTCACGAGTGTTCCGAGACGGTCACCCACCGTTACGACCGTTAAGGTCCTGACTAAACAGCCCTCCTCCTCATCCCTTACCCTCCACCACCCCACACGACCCTCCAACACCCCACACTACCCTCCAACACCACACACTACCCTCCAACACCCCACACTACCCTCCAACACCCCACACGACCCTCCAACACCCCACACGACCCTCCAACACCCCACACGACCCTCCAACACCCCACACGACCCTCCAACACCCCACACGACCCTCCAACACCCCACACGACCCTCCAACACCCCACACGACCCTCCAACACCCCCACGACCCTCCAACACCCCACACGACCCTCCAACACCCCACACGACCCTCCAACACCCCACACGACCCTCCAACACCCCACACGACCCTCCAACACCCCACACGACCCTCCACCACCCCACACGACCCTCCACCACCCCACACGACCCTCCACCACCCCACACGACCCTCCACCACCCCACACGACCCTCCACCACCCCACACGACCCTCCACCACCCCACACGACTCTCCACACCCCACACGACCCTCCACCACCCCACACGACCCTCCAACACCACACACGACCCTCCACCACCCCACACGACCCTCCAACACCCCACACGACCCTCCAACACCCCACACGACCCTCCAACACCACACACGACCCTCCACCACCCCACACGACCCTCCACCACCCACACGACCCTCCAACACCCCACATTACCCTCCAACACCCCACACGACCCTCCAACACCCCACACGACCCTCCAACACCCCACACGACCCTCCAACACCCCACACGACCCTCCATCACCTCACACGACCCTCCAACACCACACACGACCCTCCACCACCCCACACGACCCTCCAACACCCCACACGACCCTCCAACACCCCACACGACCCTCCAACACCCCACACGACCCTCCAACACCCACACGTCCCTCCACCACCCAACACGACCCTCCAACACCCACACTACCCTCCACCACCCCACACTACCCTCCACCACCCCACACTACCCTCCACCACCCCACACGACCCTCCAACACCCCACACGACCCTCCATCACCCCTCACTACCCTCCAACACCCACACTACCCTCCACCACTCCACACTACCCTCCACCACCCCTCACTACCCTCCACCACCCTCACTACCCTCCACCACCCCACACGACCCTCCAACACCCCACACGACCCTCCAACACCCCACACTACCCTCCACCACTCCACACTACCCTCCACCACTCCACACTTCCCTCCACCACCCCACACGACCCTCCAACACCCCACACGACCCTCCATCACCCCACACGACCCTCCAACACCCCACACTACCCTCCACCACTCCACACTACCCTCCACCACTCCACACTACCCTCCACCTCTCCACACTACCCTCCACCACCCCACACTACCCTCCACCACTCCACACTACCCTCCACCACTCCACACTTCCCTCCACCACCAAATTTGGAAAACTACTTTTTTCTGATCATAGCATAACTAAATGGATTGTGAAGGTTTCATTCAGCCATTAAATATCATTCACAATTTATTAGTGAATTTTACAAAAAACACCATAAATTTTATATTTAAACATGTAAAAACTATTTATAATACATTAAGAACAAAATAGTTGTAGAAAAACCATTATTATAAAACCTTTGTGTTTGGATTTTTGGATTAAAAGTTTCTCAAAGGCTCTCCTGCACCATTCTCAATGTAAATCATTCCCACGCCTATGGGAAGAGATAGACGAACGTTTCCTAGATGATTTGTGTTTGCTGGGATATCACTGACAAGCATCCCCTGTAAAATACTGGAAAGAATAATTAGGTTATGACTGGTTGCACACCTGGAGAACGTTAGGTTTGTGAACAGACATAAACATGGGTTCTGGAAAGGGAAATCGTGCCTAACAAACCTTTTGGAATTCTATGATAAAATAACGAGGATAAGACAGGACAGAGATGATTGGTCAGACTACATATTTCTGGACTGCCAAAAAGCCTTTGATACAGTACCACACATGAGACTGCTGTTGAAACTCGAGAGGCAGGAGGGGGTGGGAGGAAAGGTCCTAGCATGGATAAGGAACTACCTAACAAGGAGGAGCCAAATAGTTACGGTAAGGGGCGAGAAGTCGAACTGGCGAACAGTAATGAGTGGAGTACCACAAGGAACGGTGTTGGGACCAATTCTATTTCTTTGTATATGTTAACATGTTTACAGGAGTAGTTATACATGTCGATGTTTGCAGATGACGCAAAGTTGATGAAGAGTTGTGACAGATGAGGATTGCAGGATCCTCCAAGAGGACCTGAACAGGCTGCAGAGATGGTCAGAGAAAGGGCTACTGGAGTTCAACACGAGCAAATGTAAAGTTATGGAAATGGGACTAGGTGATAGACCAAAGGGACAGTACACAATGAAGGGGAACTGCCTACCTGTGACGACGCGAGAAAGAGACCTGGGCGTGGACGTAACACCAATTTCCTAAAGCGCACATAAATAGGATAACGACAGCAGCGAACTCTTCACTGGCAAAAGTTAGAACATCATTCAGAAACCTAAGTAAGGAGGCATTTAGGGCGCTTTACACTGCCTACATGAGGCCAGTATTGGAGTATGCTGCCTCATCATGGAGTCCCCATCTGAAAAAGCATATCAGGAAACTGGAAAAGGTTCAGAGGTTTGCAATGAGACTCATCCCAGAGGTATGAGGGATGGGGTATGAGGAGCGCCTGATGGAAACGTGCCTTACGACACTAGAAAAAAAGGGAGAGGGGGGACATGATGGGAATGTATAAAATACTCGGGGGAATTGACAGAGTGGACATAGACGAAATGTTCACATGGAATAATAACTGAACGAGGGGACATGGGTGGAAGCCAGAAACTCAGATGAGCCCTAGGGATGTTAGGAAGTTTTCTTTTAGCATGAGAGTAGTGGGAAAATGGAATGCACGTAAGGAACAGGTTATGGAAGCAAATACTATTCATAATTTTAAAACTAGGTATGATAGGGAAATAGGGCCATAGTCATTGTTGTAAACAACCGATGCTCGAAAGGCGGGATTCAAGTGTCGATGCTTGATCCTGCAGACACAAATAGGCGAGTACACACAGCAGATGACTGTTCTCCATTTAGTCTTCCTCCTGGGGTAGAGAGTGCGCCGAGGATACGTTGGAAACTGTGGAATTGCTCCTACAGCACGGCCTCAAAGAGCACATAAACACTGCCGACTCTCGGGACTGCACCACTCCAAGCCCTTATAGTGCAGTCCGTCATCCAAAATGGGGAAGTAAATGTATCACAAGTAAGTGCAATTATGTACTATTCATAGCAGTTAGGAATTGTACTTATTTTCACTTAGTATTAAACTGTACTGTCAAATATATTGTGACAGAGTTTACCTGAAAAGCTGAATAGAAAACCACAACCTATCCTAACCTACCTGGTGTTTGAAGATAAGCATTTTATTGCTTCTTTATTGCTTTATTGCATATTTATAGCTTAAAATGCTATAGCATTTTTATTGCTAACAGTTAGTACTTAACCTATAGCTATATTGATATTTCAGTTTTATAAAACTAATAAAACAAAACTAAAATATATCAATATATTGTAAAGGAACTCAGGATATTCTAATTTTTTTTATAAAATCTGTTTAATAAAACTGAAAAAAATCAGATATATTATAACGCATATAACGTTCATTTTCTACAGCGTAAAATTTAGTTTGAGAGTAAAGCTATATTCTATGGTATCTCTTTGGTGGTAAAACAAAAAAAAACAAAAGGTCAGTGGCCTTCAAAATACATAATGCGCAAAATGTAGACGCAAAAATGAATAACTCCCAGAGTTATGTGCTTATCAATAAACAATCGGTAGAAACCTTAGAACTAAGAACTTTGCTCCTTCTCAATTTGGTTTTCGAAAGTGCCACAGCACGACTGACGTCCTGGTGAACTTGGAGGTCTATATTCGTACTGCTTTTGCTGCGAAGACCTCCGTTGTTGCCGTCCTTTTTGACCTGGAAAAGGCTTATGACACGACTTGGAGATGCCATATTCTGTCCCAACTTCGTTCTTTTGGCCTTCGTGGTAATCTCCCTCTCTTCCTTCAAAGCTTTCTCTCTCGTCGTACCTTTCGAGTCAGGCTTGGTGCCACTCTCTCTGCCTCTTTTCGGCAGTATGAAGGTGTGCCCCAAGGTAGTGTTCTGAGTACTACTATTTTTCTGGTTGCCCTCAATGGCCTCCTTTCTTGCCTTCCTTCTGGCATCTTCTCCGCTCTTTATGTTGATGATCTTACTCTTTGCTGTCGAGGTGATGATTCGCCTCTCCTTCAACGGCGGCTTCAACTTGCGATTGATACCGTGTCATCCTGGGCCACCAATCATGGCTTCAAGTTCTCTACTACTAAGACTTGTGCCATGACTTTTACTTGGAAGCGGTTCGTTCTTCGTCCCTCTTTGTCACTTTATGGTCATTCCCTTGAGTACAAAGATTCCACGAAGCTTTTGGGGTTATTCTTTGACACTCGTTTGTCTTGGTCGCCCCATGTCTCTTACCTCCGTGTTGAATGCTCTAAGGCCCTTGCCCTACTTAAGGTTTTGTCCCGTACTTCTTGGGGAGCGGACAGGCGCACACTTCTCTATTTGCATTCCTATCTCGTCCTGTCTAAGCTCGATTATGGTTCCCCTGCATACTCTTCTGCTTCTCTTTCTACACTTCGCCGTCTTGATCCTTTGCACCATACTGGGTTGCGCCTCAGCTCTGGTGCTTTTCGTTCCATTCCTACCCTCAGCTTGTACGCTGACACTGGCTTTCTCTCTCCAGGATCGCCGTGATCGCTACAGTCTTCGCTATCTTGCGCGATCCTTACAGCATCCTCACTCTCGCCTCTATCGTGCTTTGACTTTTATCCCTCCTGTAGTTCCTGTTCCTCTTCACCACCTTCCTCTTTCTGTCCGTTTGTCTCGCTTACAAGATTCTCTTTCGGTTCGTATTACTAATGTTTCTCCTCGTATTGTTCCCTCCTTGCCCCCGTGGAGGGTCCCCCTTCCCAAATTTTGTACTTCTCTGACCCGCATCACTAAAGCTTTTACCCCTCCTACAGTTCTGAAACACCTCTTCCTTGAGCACTTTTCTTCTCACTCCCACTCCGTTCCCATCTTCACCGACGGGTCAAAGTCTGCTGACGGTGTGGGCTACTGTTGTTTTTCCTGACCACACTTATATGTGTCGCCTTCCTCCGGAGGCTAGCATCTTCACAGCAGAACTCTATGCTCTTCATCTCCTGCTTTCCCGGGGGCAATCCTCCTTCGTGGTAGTAGTTGACTCTCGTAGTGCCCTCATGGCGTTAGGGTCCTTTAATCCAGTCCACCCTGTGGTCATCGAGATTCAACATTGGCTGTTTCTTATCTCCAGTAAATTTAAGTCGGTTGCGTTTTGCTGGGTTCGCAGCCATGTTGGTGTCTCTTTAAATGAGCGTGCGGATGCTGCCACTAAGGAAGCTATCCGCACTTGTCCCATCTCCCATAAAGGTGTTCCTTATTCCGACTTTTACGCAGTTATTCCTGCCTCCATCCTTGCCCGATGGCAGAGTTGTTGGTCTTCTGTTATTGGTAACAAACTGCGCACTCTTAAGAGTTGTGTGTCCCAGTGGCCTTCCTTCCTGCCAACGTAACCGGCGGCGGGAAACGGCTCTGGCTAGGTCCCGTATTGGCCATACCCGTTTAACTCACGGTCCCTTAATGGAGCGCCGCCCTGCTCCTTATTGTCCAAATTGCATTGTCCCTCTTACGGTCGTACATATCCTTGTTGAATGTCCTGACTTCCAGGACGAGCATGTGTCTTGTTTTCCGACCGTCCCCCGCGGTTGCTTGTCCCTCGATAGAATTCTTGGCGACTCGCATACTTTTGATATCATTCGCCTTATGCATTTTTGTTCTCGTATTGGCATCCTTGGTGATAATTAGCGCCCGCTGATTATCCCGCACATTTGATGGTGCTACATAGCCTTCCCGGTTTGGTGCCTTCTATTGATAATTACTTACTTTTTAACTGCAAAGCGTGTGGTTACGGATGTTTCACGAATATTTAGTCCCTGGTGGAGTGGTGGGCAGCACACGTCTTGCAAGGGATTGGGTCAGGGCGAGATTCATGGCCAGGGAGGATCGACTAGGTGCTAAGCTTTAACCATTTCACTGTTCATAGGGCACTAATTGCCAAGGTTGGTGGGTCGTGTTCCAGCGAGAACTCAAGGGTAAAGTTTACTGCAAGCTACGGGAAGGGACAGCTCTCGGCCTACTAACGGGAGTTGGAAGTTGTCTGCTGATGTATCCATTTGTGTAAAGTGTACTCAAATGTATTAAAAATGTTTTGAAACGTTTGTCAATTTGTTACTGTAAAAGTATATCTTGGATATTGCAACTTCGGGCATTATAAGTTTAAGGTACAAGAAATAATGTCAAATACAGTACTTGAACTGTGTCCTAGTGTTCCATTACTAAACCGATTTGGTAAATGGCCTTTTTTGTTTAATCTGAAAATGGCAGTAATGTTTAGAATAAATCTAGACCAGCAAACAAAAGAAAAGTGGGTAGGTAGGGAGGGTGAGATTGCATGACTCCCTCTCCCGTGCTAAGACTTAAATCATTGTAGACTTTAGATACTTTGATAACTAAAGCTGATGTAGAATCTTGGAGAATATAAAGTATCTCTTGTTACACTCAGAAATCACAATAGCGTGATGCATCAAATAAACAAATCCACAAGGGCCCTGATGAGGATTCGAACCTACGTCCGGGATGATCCGGGACTAAGTTGAGTCTTATCGTTCCGGACGTAGGTTCGAACCCTCATCACGTCCCTTACAGATTTGTTAATTTATCTCTAGCTCTTTGAGAGGGTTCTTGTATTATTAGTGAAGTTTTGCAAGGGAGCCTAGTGTTGCCAAGGCAAAGTGTTTAGTTATGCTTGTCAGTTTTTAATGGACTGCCCTTGAAGTCACTGGAATAAGGACATGGCAAGTAGGTTAGGCGAGCGAGCCACCCTTGGCATGAATATTAAAGTACTTTAATAAACACTTTATTAAAGTGAGACGTGTTTAATTCTCAGTCCCTTGGCTATTTGCCTCCTTTGTGTTCTAATGGCACTCCTCTCAAATTTTGCTGCGCGCTTATATGCAGTAATGGAAATATTTGTATAACTCCCAAAATGTAATTATGGCGGTTTGTGATCTGTAGATATGCATTGGAGGAACCTAGATATGGGTATGACCACGCCCCACCTCCATGGAATAAGTGGGACGTAATTGACATAGTTCTTTATCTACCTCAAAATGGGGCATCGCCAAGGATAATCAACAGGGTAATTCGCCCTGGCTTGCGTTATGCGCCATGTTCGAGACTGGTAGTTTCGTTACGAGCTCCTGAACATGCTGTTGCATTACGGTGGGAACCCCAATTTGGTGGGCAGGGATGGTTCGGTGTCGTTAATGGTGTGTCTCGTGCCGCTCATCAATAAGGATCCTCTGCACCACTTCAAGGACACACCATTAAGACGAGTAAATAGATGGAGATTGGTAGCAACAAAGGGAGGTACGAGCAACTCTTGAAGTGGGGGGGGGGGCAAAAAGGAGCAATATGTCAATTACAGTAGTCTATCTTAACAGGTCTCTTGAACATAATTTTATAAATATATATATGTAAACACATGAAGGGACAAATGGATGTTACTAGAAATGTTATTACTGTTCTACTTAAATTGTGAGAGAATATTGAGCAAGCATTCATTCAGGTGCTAACCTGAACTGTTCATCGCGCTCCAACTTGACGCTTCTGCACGTGCTCCAGTACACCGCCAGTGGAGTCTGGCCCTAGCCTTGGTCGGGGGCAGACGTGTGCTTCGGCGCTCTGGCATTTGGTGCAAGGTTACCAGTTTGGCCGTTTGGGGGCGGGTGTGTGTCTGCCGCCTGTGCTGATGTGGACTTTACGATGGGGGTCCCCCTCCCACCAATACTGAGGGCTCAGTCTGTGGGGTTGGAATTTTCCAGCAGGGCTGGCTACCCGGAGATCGCGCGGGCATGTGAGCAGCTGAACATTCCTGTAATAGACATTTACGGCGTCGAGCTGGTGACGGCCCGTCGAGTGATAATTAAATTCACGGAGGAGTTGGCTTACCGCGACTTTCTCCGTCGATACGAGGGGCGGACATTACCTCTGCCAGATGGTGCGGGCACTGTTTCAATCCCTGATCGAAGTGGTGCCCTCACCTACGTCAGTGTGCATGGGGCTCCATTGGAGTTTCCGGAGGGTCTGATCTGGCGGTACTTCGGCCGTTTTGGCGCAGTGGTTAGTGTGCGGGTGAACGTAGTATCTTCGAGCCCGCTTAAGGGCGTGAGGACGAACATTCGCACCCTGGGCATGAGACTCCGGGAGGATATTCCGTCCTCTGTGCGTCTGATGGGGTACACAGTTCGTGTGTTTTACGCCTGCCAGCTTCGGACATGTTATCATTGTGGCCTGATGGGCCATCAGGCTGCTGAATGTTCTGCGCCGGCCTCTGCGCCTGTGAACCTCTTCAGTGAGGAGGATTTTCCACCGCTTCCTGTGGAGGAGGTTTCTGTGGCTATGGACGCCTCTCCGGCCGCGGATATGCCCCCTGTGTCGCATGATGGATACTCCTGCTCCTGTCCCTGCTGCTCCCGTGGGCCTTCCTGATGCTCCCTCCTCGCCGTCTACTCACCCGTCTTCAGCTGCTGCGCCTGGCCCTGCATGCTCGCCTGAATACTCGCCTCGGGTCCCGGCTGTGCTGGGTGCTGGGGTGGCTGTGGGGCCTCCTGTTGTGTGTGGTCCAGTTCCCCCTGTGATCGAGGCTGCTGCCGTTTTGCGGCGGGCGTCAGTGCGTCCGGCTAGTGGTGCCCGTGTTTCTGGGTCGGCTTCCGGCTCTGACGACCTCAGGCCGGTGCCCAAACGCTCCTGGCATTCGTCGTCTACCTGGGCCGATGTTGGGGAATTTAGTGACTGCGAGTCCTCGGGTGTGGATGGTGTGGTTCCGAAATACGTCGCTGGCTCCGCAGTTAGTGGTGGCGGAAGTCCACGCGCCTGCTGACATTGATGTCCGTGTCTCGGGTGTACCTGCTGTTCCTTCTCCGCCGGGGGCCTCTCCGCGGTGGGGAGTGGTGGCCTCTGCTGCCAGGGATGGTAGGTTTGATGGGTCTGGGCGTGGCCTGGTGGTGACCTTGAGAAAAGATGTGCGCAGTTCGGTTTCCCCGTGGTCGTCCGGTGATGTGCCCGTGGGCGCTGGTGCCCCTGTGGTGGTGCCTTCTGCCAGGCTTCCTCCTCGGAGGTTGACCATTTGGCACTAGGGGGACGTGTTACCGAAGTCTGTGATGCCGTTGAGTCACTGGTCGGGGATTGCTGAGTTACCGGTCTGCGATGAGGCGCTGGACTTTCAACGTGGGGCGACTCCATTGGCGTGGGAGCGTGTACCGGTCACTCGGTTCCGGAGTGATGCTATTTGGGTGCCCTGTTTGCGGGTGTTTGTGGCCGACGTCCCGGAGGAGATGACGTCCCTGGTGGATAGTCAGGGCCCTTGGAAGTGGTTACGATGGGAGGCATTCCATGTCAGATTCCCTCGGGACGAGTTTCCGGGCAAATACGTCGGGTGATTTCATACTTTGTGCTGTGTGCCCTTCTGGCTGTTTGTTTGCCTTCTGGTAGTTTGTGCCCGTGCCTCTCCCTTTGTTTGTGGCGAGGCAGGTGGTTTTGGTGTGTGTGTGTTGGTCTTCATGTATTTCTTTAGTGTCTTTAGCCCTATGTGTGTTTATTTTGTGCTTACGTGTTGTATTTGATTTTTATTTTTCTTTGTTGTTAATGGCTTCATTGTGTGGTGTGCATTCTTTTTGTATTTTTTTATAATAATTCATTTTGTTCCTTCTGTTGTGTTTGTTCTCGGTCCTTCAGGCCGGTGTTTTGTTTTTTGTTATGTATGTAACTGTTTTTTCTTGGTTGTCTGTTATATATATTGATGTATTGTTATGTTTTATGTAGTTTTGTTTTGACATATTCCTGTGCTTGTTGTTTGCCATTGTTTTCTATTTTGTGTCGTGTTGTATGGTGTGTTTTTCAATGCAATTCTCGAGTTTTGTATTTTGTTGTACTGTGCTGTCGGCCTTTCTGGCCGGTGTTTTTTTTTTGTTTTGTTATGTTTTCTATGTTCTTGATTTGTTTTTATTGTATTTAACTTGCATGCTTGCATGTAAAAATAAAAATAAAAAAGTACACTGCCAGCGAGAACATCTCCCTCTCCCGTGAAGAGGAGAAAGCGGGAGCTTTCACGTTCATCCGGCAGTTGCTGGTTATTCTTTTGCAGCACGGCCTTAACCCCAATGTTAGGTAGGTAGTAAGAAAGTCTTCTTCAGCAGGCCTGGTTACCTGGAGTATGTTCTGGGAGTTGATCTACTCCCCGTGCCCGGCCTGAGGCTAGGCACGACTGGTTATTTTAGAGATCTTGTTGCTCAAATTGCATCCGTGTAAACTTTCATTTTTGTTCTATGCTTCCGACTTTAATGGAGCCATGTGATCTAGTGTTTGATTCTCACTTTTGTAACTTTCATTTTGGTTCATACTAAGTAGCAAATGATTGCTGGGTATACTTTAGCAGATTTAATGCTGTTTCAACACAAATTGGAAATGCTCAGAGAATAGGTTGTTTTTAGTGCTAAAGCCAACTAGTTGACCACAGTAGAAGAGGAAATTTGATGTGAAATCTGGCTGAAAAGATGTCAATGTGAGGTAAACTTAATTGTGCAAACATGTCTTTCCAAGAAATGGACCATTGAAACTAAAATAAACAAATTGCTCCCTACTGCAGATTGTGAATTCCCACAGGTTACCTGAAAATTAGTTACCTGAAGCTCGTATGGTAATGAATGTAAAAATTTTCATTTTTATTCAATCTATAATTAGCTTTCAGTTGCATAACTTACCAGGCCTGACAGCTGAGTGAACAGCACTCAAGATTCATAGTCCTAAGGTTCCCAGTTCGATCCCTGGCGGAGGTGGAAACCAGTGGGCAGAGGTTTTCACCTTGATGCCTCTGTTCACCTAGCAGTAAATAGGTACCTGGGAGTTACATCTGCTATGCGCTGCTTCCTAGGGGCGTTTAACAAAAAGGAGGCCTGGTCGAGGACCGGGCCGCGGGGACGGTAAGCCTTGAAATTATCTCAAGATAACCAAGATAGGCCTCTGATTTGTCAGCAGAATCTGGCTCTCTAGATGGTGAAGGGAGTAAAGAAACGTTAATCTCAAAATGAGGGGAACCCACCAGAAAGCAAGCAAGCATAATGCAACAAAATAAGCAACATTTCTTAAAAAATGAGGCGGTTCATATTTAGTCGTGTCATAGGTTAATATACTGTGATAGCCAAATTTCCATTTAATAATTATTCAGCGGTCGGTTATCCTTTATATAGATAAGTGGTGTTGCAAGCTCGGCTACAGAGAGGAGTTTCCCCATAAATGACCTGACAGTTGTCTAACAGTAATTGGGTGCATCGCAGAAGATGTTTACACAATGGCAATGATGAGAGGGGAGGAGGGATCCCTCAGTCTACTCGAGTTTGTAAAATTTCTATTGAGCAATTGCAAGTTTCGTAACAGCTAAGGACAGGATGTTGTGAGGTTGATCAGATTAGCTGCTCATCTTGCCTTGTAGAGTGAGCCTGTCTCGGGTCCTGGCTCACGGTAAACAGTCTCGAAAGCCCAGTGTACAGTACAGTACTGGGTTGAGGCTTGGTGCTCAGGAAGCTGGGAGCGACTCGGTATCCACCAGAAAAGTTTTTTGACGTAGTTTTATTTGCAATATCTCCGCAAATAAGTTAACGCAATGCTTTAATTTGTTGTCTGAACTTGCTACAGGGTAGTAACTGGATGCTGTAGAGACCCAAAAGTTTCATCGGTAATTTGTGGTGATTGATTTGCACATCAATTTTTGATGCATGAGTAACTTGCATAGATGGGACAATGTAAATATTAATTTGAATTTAATTTGTGTGAACCATGCTTGTCCTCTTTCTGGAGATACTTCTTAATTTTTGGCAAAAGTACTGGATTGAATCGTTAACACCTTGACCTGGTGCTGCTTAACCCTTTAACTGTGCAAAACTGCATATGAAGTTTTGGAGTACTATGCAAGATTTAAACGACCTGCAGATACACGGGGTTCACATTACCTTCCTCAGGGTTCTTGTAAACAGACGCCATTTAAAAAAAAATCGTGGGCAACATTCCGGTGTGAAAGCCTCAGTATTGAGTGAGCAACCAAGGCTGTGCACGCTGCATGAGCTCACAGCACTGCTGTACAGCTTGTGACCACAGCATCGCCTAAAAATGTCAAATATATGTAACTGGTAATATTTAGCGGTGATAGTATTACAAAAGACCCCTGACTGATATAAATGACCAGGATTCTGATAATATCAGGATTGTTGATAATTTGCGTTGTGTGTAGTATTGTGGAAGGAGTATTGTTGAGTGAAAGAGGGCTGTAGTGTTGTGTGCTGAATCTGTGAGGCCACCTTTTGCTGTCTGCACTCAACATACCAGCTTAGTAGTTCGCTATGATGAACACAAATGTAGATACTTACAATATAACGTGTATATATAGTGTAATAACAGCAAAAGGAGTGCTGGGAGAAGCCATTTTGGAGAGAGGTGGCATCATCTGCATAACTAGTCATGCTGTGTAAGGGTGGCCACTATGCTCTCTGTGCACTATGCCAGCTTAGATGAACAGTTTTGGTGAACAGGTCATAATACTTTACATATAACGTCTGTATACAGTGAATATAATCAAAAGTATGGTGGGAGGATGTTGGGGAGTGACATGATTTTGAGGGAGTGAGGGAGTAGTGGCTGGTTGGTGTGTGGTGGCCACTCATCGGTGATTTTTGACTCACCATATGAACTTAGTGGTTCGTTATGGTGAACATAGCATGCAGATACTTATACTGTATATAACCTGTGTATATAGTGTAATAACTGCAAACATGTTTATTGTTTTAAGAACATAATAATTGAATCACTAATATGCACACCATAATTTAGAGTACCTGTACAGCAATGATTCACACATTTTATTATATAACCATATCAAGCTACACACTATTGAATAATATTACTGCAAAAAAAAAAACTAAGGAAAAATCAGACATTGAAATAATTAGGTAATAATATCTTTGTGGCAACTCCCGCATGACAGCTGGGGCGAAGCGGACCGCCTCCGACGCTAGCTCTGTCACCGCCTCTATTCTGGGGAGAGCCCCTGTCAGATCCTCAGAGCTATCCAGGCTGAATTGATATGTATGACTTTCTTGCATCAGTCAATGTGCATGGAGTTCTTGCCTACCGAGGACCACGAGCCAGGATTTGGCCCCGTCAGAGGCACGAGGAGCAATGGCCTGTAGAAACCCAAATGTGGTTGAGAGCATTCTTTGTCTGCCATCGACCGGGTCTGGCACCCAGAAAAGTAGGCGCCCCAAACCAAACCCCTATTCTGGTGAAACTATTGCTACCGAAAGCCGAACAAGTGAACAGAACTTCCCAAACAAAAATTAGCAAACGAACATGACGTCGTCATATTGCCACGCCGCTATCTACACAACACCCCCCCCCCTCCTACCCTGGGAGGGGAAAGAGGAAGCCCCAGACCCTTGCACTGGCGATTCAAGCACCAGTTCTTGGCTGCTGCGATTCTGTAGTAGTCTGGTGCCTCTGGCTTCTGTTTTTTGTCTGTTCTGTCTCGTGACGTGGGCTGTCTCTGTAGGTGATGTGTGAGCCAGTAATATTCCAGGGTACTTGGGCTGCATGCGCCTTGGAGTCTCTTCCCTAGGTGCCCAGTAAGTACTGCCCTTTGGGCTTGGGGCCTCCTTCCTCAAGTCATCTTGGGATCTACCTCCGCTGTGCCTTTTACTGTTCGGTACTTGGCTGCCCTTGTGGTCAGCTGGTGTTTTCTTGCCTCATGTTTGTCTCTGGGTAGGGGGTAGTTTTTGTCACTGGTAGGGGCTCGGGGTACTGCAAAGCTAGTTATCACCACTTATAATGACCAGCTCTGTTCCGCTTGGGTACATAGTCCTCTTGCGGGGTTTTTCCTGTTTTGTTTCTGCTTAGTGGGGGATGGGTCTGCCTTCGTGTTACCCCCTAGCTGCTGTCGGGGTATATATATATATATAGTGTTGGTGGTATCCCCCGCTAGGGCCCCCATGAGTGGACACGTCCCGGGGGTTCAGCTTTTAACAGTTTGTTTGGTAGACTTGGGTGTTGGTTCGCAGTACCCTGCCTGGGCTTCCCTTAGCGTGTAACCAAGGCTAATGGCCCTGGGAAACCCCGCATGGGCTCCGTGGTCTGATGGATATGACCCTTGAGTCCCCTCTTGCTTCGTGCGTGTTTGAAGGTTGCTCTGTCCCCTTGTCTCAGGGTGACTCACTGGTTGTGCCTCCGCCATGCTGCCTGTTGGGTCGGTGATTCTTTTGACCCAGAGTCGTGCAACGTTTGTCGTCTGTTTGTGCTCCAGTTCACCCAAGCTACCGAATGATAAGAGGGTGCAGGCAGCTGCTGGGTTGCATACTAGATTTAGATTACTGCAACAGACTAGGTTGGTTGTGGCCCGGAATGCCCTGGGACTGCCCCGTTTTGGTTATAGGTTATTTGGTTTGGTTATTATTTCTGCCCGAAACGCTGCGCGTACTAGTGGCTTTACGAGATTGGAAATACTGTCCTATTCAATGTATTCTCACAAACCCAGTGTACCTTCTTGTATATAAATAAAATAAATAAATAAATAAATATAGCGACCCAGACTTTGGGGTGGAAGTCTCTTCGGCTCTGGTTCCATCCACCTCTCCTAGTTCTTTACCCTCTGTTGTTCATCCCGTTCCTCCTCCCATGCTTCCGTCTGCAAGGCGTCTGAGGGTTTCGGGGTCAGGGCAGGGTCTAGATGGTGTTGAGACTCGGCGGTCTCGGGAGTCCCCTTCTCGGGTTATGGTGGAGGCATTCGAGCCTGGTCCTTCAACCGGAGCTTCTGGGTCTGGCCAGTGGGAAGCCCCCTTCGTTCCTGCATTTTCGCCGCTTTTCTTTAGAAGCAGAGAGAGGGGGGGGCGGGTTTGGAGGCCAGCTCGGCCCCAGGTCCTCAGAGTGAGGTTTCTGGGACGGGGGAGGCATTGACTTGAGGGACCTTGGACCCCGTTGGACCCCGCCTGGGTTTTTCTGCCCTCGGAGTGGGGCTTAGAGTAAAAGGAGATAGGTTTTCTTTTGCTCCCTCCTTGTACAAATTGGATTTGGTGTCTACCCCTCCACGGGTTTGGCTCTGTGATCCCGTGCGTTCGTCAGTTCCGTTTTTCCGGAGGTTTTCTGCTTCCCGTCTCGTGAGGTGTGGGAAGCCCTTGAGGTTTGCCTCCTGCGCAACCTGGATTATGCTTTCGTGATGGATCTGTATTCTTTTGTGTATGGATCATCTTGTCTGTACTGGGTTCGTTATGAAGTTCCAAATTCGTCCTGGTTAGCAGACTACCCGCTCTTTTCCTTGGAGGCTTGGCACACGTTCTGTTGGTCCTGTGCGTTAGTGGAGAGAGACTCAGATGGTGTTGCAGGTTTTCCTGGAGGGCGGGGGGGGGGGGCGACTTCAAGCTCCTCAATGCTTGTTTGCTTGCCCCTGCCCTTCCATGGGATGTTGGACGATGCAGCTTCATGATCGGGTTCCTTCCCTTTCAGCTGCAGTGGTTGTGGAGGATTTTGCGTACTCGTGGCATGCTGGCTTCGGCCCTGCATTTTTTTCCCCTCCTCGAGCTATCCTTGAATTGGCTTGAGTTGGATGTGGGCATGCTTGGGGCCGATGCTGGCTCCGGTGTGTTGCCCTCAGCGGTGCAGGTGTCGTCTGACTGGCGACACCAGGCAGGTGGGACTGGCTCGATTTTGTCGTGGGGCATCAAGGTTACCGCTTTCATTGTCTCCCCTTCATTCTGAATCTGGCACCTCACGTTTTCACACACCTTATTCGGGTCATGGTGGCCCGCCTGCATCTGTTAGGTGTTCGGGTTCTCGCCTTCCTCGACGATTGGCTGGGATCCCAAACCAGCCTCCCCAGGGATTTGGTTCTTTCCCAGCTTGCCGGGTTGGGGTTCTTGGTGAACTGAAGGAAGTTCCATCTGGTTCTCTCTCGGGTTCGGTCTTGGCTGGGTCTTGTGTGGGACGCTCGGACCTCTTCCTTGTCTCTTTCTTCGGCGGCTCTGATTTGCCTGCGTTCCCGCGTTCGTCTGTTACGGAGGGGCTCCCGGGTCATGCGACAGTTGCTCGAGAGTTTGTGCTGGTGCCTGAACTTAGCTATGATGGTCTACCCCCCGGTTCGGGTGTGGCTTCGTCGGCTGTTCTGGTTGCTTCAGGGACGTCCCTTCCATCTCTCTTTCGAGACTGTTGAGGTCGGCCTCCGGTGGGGGGGGGGCCAGGGTTCGGCCTCCAGGCCCCCCCCTCCCACTGGAGGCCGAACCCAACGGTTCTTTTTCTGCATCATGCAGGGGCAGGCTTTGTGTCGGTTGCTGTGTCGCTGGCTTCCTCTTCGGGTTTTTCGGGGTTCAGTGCCTTGGCGCCTACCCTGATCCCTCACTTGATATGTTAACGGATGCGTCGTCTCTTGGCTGGGGCTATGTGACCAGTGCTCCCCAGCTTGGCCAGAGGCGGTGGGGTCCATCCATCCGTCGGGCTCACAGCTCAGTATGGGAGTTTGTGGTGGTGTGGATGTTGCACTGGAGGCTTTGAGTCGCTCGCGGATTGATGATCAGTCTCCATTCAGACTGTTCCACAATGGTTCATTGCCTGAACTGAGGGGGTTCGATGCAGTCCTTGACTCTTTGGGTGACTCGTCTGCTGAGTTCTTGGGGTTTGGCTCTTCTGGTGGTTCACGTTCGGCAGGGTGTCCAATGTCCTGGCAGACAGCCTGTCCTGGTTCATTTCCCTGTCCATGGAATGGACGGTCGATGCCGCCTTATTCAGTTGGCTCTGCCAGACACTCGGGCCTCCGAAAGTGGATCTCTTCAGTCTGGTGTGGTCGAGGTGTCTCCCTGTATACATGGTGCCCTTCCCCAATTGTGAGGCCGTTTGGGTCGACGCCTTCCGGCTGGACTGGGCGAAGTGGGGGGTTACCTGTACTTCTTCCTCACCGGTTCAGCTGTTGCTCCAGGTCCAGGCTCGTTTGGAGACTTAACAGGGAAGAATTGTCCAAACCCGAGGGTCTTCCTGTGGCTCTGCCTCTTTCAGCAGATGGGTCCAGCCCGGTACAAGGCTGGTTCGTTCTTCTCCTCGAGTCTTCATGTCTGGATTTTTTTACTCGTGTTTGTCGTCACTTGTATGGTGCGCAGGTGACTTCGTTGTTGGTCTCCCACCTGCGTGCTTTGTCTCGGCAGCAGTACGAAGTTTCCTGGCGGTTCTTCCATTTTTCCTATTACTGCATAGGTGTATTTCGGTCTCTGATAGGATTGTTTTGTCCTTCCTTTCGTGGTTGTTCCAGGACCTTCATCACGTGCCGAATACTGTCGCCTCATATCATGCAGCGTTGGCAGAGCTGCTTCAGCATGCTTTCATTGTTGTTACTTTTACCCCGTTCCGCAAGCTGAATCGTGTGTTGTTTCACCTCCAGCCTGCTCATGCTCCTCCTGAACTGTCTCTAGTCTTTGGACTGCGTGCTCTATCTTCCCTCTTTCCCCTCGGTCTGTATTGGCCCCCCTTCAGTTCAGGATTGTTTTTCACTTTTTTTTTTTTTTTTTTTTTTTTTTTTTCCTGTTGCCATTGCCCTTTGGGAGTCGGGTGGGGAGCTTCTTGCTCTCCTGCGGTGCAGGGGTTTCTGCTTCTTCGGTCCTGGTTGTAGGTTTATTCGCCTGCAGCAGTCTCCTTCTTGTGAAGAATGAGATGGCAGCTTCCTGGAGGGGTTCTTGGGCTCTTAATGCTCGGTTAGTTAGGCTGGGGGTGAATCATGTGGCGTTTCCTGTTACGGCTCTCCACCGTTATCAGCGCACCACGGCTTTGGTGGCCGGGAATGCGCTTTGGGTTGGCCCGGTTTCCCCTTCTTCCGTGTTCCCTGGCTTGGGTCTCGCAGGTCGTCCACATGGTTAGGTCTAGCCAGTCTGCGGTCTATCCCATGCCCACGACATTCAAAGTTGCTGCTTTGGCGGCAGTCTTTGGCAACAGTCATGGTTTGACATTCGGGCACGGGTTTTTGGTGGTCGAACAGGGTTCCTGGCTGCTCGATATCTTGTGAATGCCCTGGGCCTGGAAGGGCCTGCGTTGCATTGGGTCGGCGGTTGCAGCCAGGTTGTCTCGACTTTGCATTGAAGAGTGCGGACTGTCTGCCTTCCAGTAATTCCCTCTTTTTCCTTATCACTGGATAGTTTGCTTTAGGGATCCGACAGAGCTTTCCCCAAAAACCAATGTTCAAGGAATGAACGTCATATTCTGGGCGAGTCCCGGAGGTTCCCAGGCATCCTCAATCGACGGTGTTTACATATGTTTTGACATCCAACCTCAGAAACTGTGCTTGGATTGCGGTGCAAGGGTATGGGGCTTCCCCTTACTCCGGAGAAGGGGGGAGGCTGTGCAGACAGCGGCACGGTAATATGACGACGTCAAGATCGTTTGCTATTTTTCGTTTGGGGAGTTCTGTCTGCTCGTTCGGCTTTCGGTAGAAATAGTTTCGCCAGAATACGGTTTGGTTTGGGGTGTCTACCCTTCTCAGTGCCAGACCAGTCGATGGCAAACATAAAATGCTCCCATCCCCATTGGGGTTTCTATAGGCCATTGCTCCTCATACCTCTCTGACGGAGCCAGGTCCTGGCTCGTTGGTCCCCGGTAGGCAAGAACTCCAAGCACATTGACCGATGCCAGAAAGTTGTACATATCCATTCAGCCTGGATAACTCCGGAAGCTTCTGGGACTCACCCAGAAAGTGGCATTCATTACATTATGCAGGTTTTTTGGCATGGGATGACTGAGAATGGCTCGAAATAATGGCCTAATTGTGCAGGCTGAACGATGTACAAGATTTACATTGTTATTCCGCGTGTAAACATTGTCGGTGTGAAGTGCAGAGTATTTGTAGTTTACATTTTTTTTTTTTTTTTTTTTTTTGAGATACATACAAGAGTTGTTACATTCTTGTACAGCCACTAGTATGCATAGCGTTTCGGGCAGGTCCCTGGAATACGATCCCCGCCGCGAAGAATCGTTTTTTCATCCAAGTACGCATTTTACTGTTGCGTTAAACAGAAACTACAGCTAAGGATTTGCGCCCAGTAAATCCTCCCTGGCCAGGATACGAACCCATGACATAGCGCTCGCGGAACGCCAGGCGAGTGTCTTACCACTACACCACGGAGACTGTTGTTATGATCTCAGCCTGCAGGAGAAACGAGTCTCCCCTTGAGAGTTATTCAGCAAGCCTGACCTAACTGCAAGGTCCAGGAAATATGGATTGATAACACAGATGTAAGATAGTTTGTTGGATTTAGATAATAGTTTGAGATTATGGGCAATGAACAAGAAAACAGATAAATGACTGGTTAGGAGATGTGGACAATTTGCTGGAGGCGTGAGGCTCGCTTCTGAAGGGCGATGACCTCACTTGAGGCCAGACATCGTAGGGGGAAGACGCGCTCCATTGTGCTCCCGTCAGAAAGGGACCCCTAGCGATAGTATCTCCAAGAGAAGAGAAGGTGCAGACGTTCCAGCTGTGGAATCGAGCTGGGAACATTGTGGTCTCAATTCCTGGACGGTGGGGAGAGAGTATTAAGCCGCCCAGAGAATTTTCATGGGCTGTGGAAACGCCCTGGTCACTCGCTGTCAGAGGGAGGAGCGCTCTCGACCAGATAATCTGTGATTTGTCTTTGGGGAAGAAGTTGCTGAGAACTTCGAAGCCAGTACTGAAGGAGGGAGAGAGAAACAGGAACCACTGCTGCGGACAGGGTAGGATGGAAATCTAGTGAGTTAAAGGGGGAGTGAGGAGATCATATCCCATAAGGAGAGAGTGGGGAGTCACAGCGGCTCGAGTGGGTGTGTGCACGTGACAACGAGGCTGAGTGTTGGAGCAGCATCCCCTAAACGTGTGACGTTGAACCCCTCTCCAAGAGCCAGAAGCGCCTAGTGAGATCTAGTGAAATATAAGCACTCTATTGAGTTGTGGGTTGGGTGGTCCGTCAGCGATAACACCACCAATCCACTACTACCACGACAAAATTGGAGGCCTGTGTCTGGGAGAGTGAACTGACGCACCCACACCCTGTCCAAGAGTGGATTTGTACACCCCTTGTTGAAATAGATACAATGTGTGACCGCAGGTGTATATTCTCTCTTGGGAAGACTCGCAGGACAAGATGGATAAGGTGCAAGCATTTGTGGAATCAGGCAAGCTTGAGGACTTGGAAGGTTGCACGAGGGATCAGTTAAAACAAATAGCAGAAAAATGCGGCTTTAGGTTGAAAGCATCTAAAGTGGCTGGGATGAAGGATGAGATCCTTAGGCAGTTAAGAGCCAAAAGTGAAGCGGCAGAGCAAGGAGCTCAGAAAGGAGATGAAAGTGGAAAGGAGGATGATGGGCAGGATGAAGTGAGATCCCAGGGATCGAGTAGGAGCAGTAAGAGTAGCCGCAGTAGCAGGAGTAGCCGGAACAGGAGCTTGGAGAGATTCCAGTTAGAGCTCCAGATGCAGCGTGAGGATACCTTGAGGTGCTTCCGGGGCTTATCGTCCCCGCGGCCCGGTCATCGACCAGGCCTCCTGGTTGCTGGACTGATCAACCAGGCTGTTGGACGCGGCTGCTCGCAGCCTGACGTATGAGTCACAGCCTGGTTGATCAGGTATCCTTTGGAGGTGCTTATCCAGTTCTCTCTTGAACACTGTGAGGGGTTTGCCAGTTATGTCCCTTATGTGTAGGGGAAGCGTGTTGAACAGTCTCGGGCCTCTGATGTTGATAGAGTTCTCTCTCAGAGTACCAGTTGCACCTCTGCTTTTCAACGGGGGTATTCTGCACATCCTGCCATGTCTTCTGGTCTCATGTGATGTTATTTCTGTGTGCAGGTTTGGGACCAGCCCCTCTAATATTTTCCACGTGTAAATTATTATGTATCTCTCCCGCCTGCGCTCAAGGGAATACAGATTTAGGCTCTTAAGTCGGTCCCAATAGTTTAGGAGGAGAGACAGTTCCAGCTGGAAAAGATGAAATTAGAACTCCAGATGAAAAATGAAGCCGAGAAGGAAAAAGAGAAAACCAGGCTGGAAGTAGAAAAAGAGAAAACCAGGCTGGAAGTAGAAAAAGAGAAAACCAGGCTGGAAGTAGAAAAAGAGAAAACCAGGCTGGAAGTAGAAAAAGAGAAAACCAGGCTGGAAGTAGAAAAAGAGAAAACCAGGCTGGAAGTAGAAAAAGAGAAAACAAGACTAGAGGTCGAAAAAGAAAAAGCCCAGGTCGAAAAAGAAAAAGACAGAACAAAACAAATGCAGATAGAAGCGAACAGGACCTTGGCTGAACAAAGGATCGAACATGGGTTGCCAGAGAGCACCACCCAGGTATCACACTCACCAGATGTTAGGGTTAGGGAGAAGGACATTCCCTTGTTTGTTCCAGAAGAGGCAGAGAGCTTTTTCGAGCACTTTGAAAAGGTGGCCAGCATCAAGGAGTGGCCACAGGAGGAATGGGCCCAGCTGGTCCAGTTAAGATTGACCGGTGCAGCCAGAGAGGCATATACCCAATTGTCACTTGAAGAGTGCCAGGATTATGTCACAGTGAAGAGCAGCATATTGCGCTCGTTCCAGTTAACCCCAGAAGCTTATAGGAAGCGTTTCAGAGAGATGATCAAAGTTGGAGCATGTACCTTTGCTGAGACAGCAAGGGATCTGGAAAGACGATTCCAGAAGTGGATTGAGGCTGCCGGAGTTGGATCTTACGCTGACCTGAAGCAATTGATGGTCATGGAGAAGTTCTTGGAGATGATGCATCCCGAAACAAAGTTCAAGATTCAAGAAGCAGGGATAAAGGAGGTGAGAGATGCCGCAGATAGGGCGGACATGATTACGGAAGCATATAAGAGCTTGAGGGAGAACAGAGTGAAGAATGAGGTGAGACGCAGCAATGGCAGATCCAGTGGAGCCTGGGGAGGAAGAAATTACGAAAGACCAAGAAGAGTCTGGGGTGAGAAGAATTTTGATAAATGGGCGGATAAACGTAAGTACCCTAAAACTCAGAAGAGTAGGTCGCGCACTTCGTCTGAAAGTGAAGATGAAGGAGCTAAATGAGAAACAAACAACAAATCATTATCCAGGAAATCAAGAGTACAGTAAAGCCCCACAGAGTGCAGGTAGTGTACCTGGCCCGAGGAACTCTCATGCGAGTGGACAAAGTCAGAGCCACTCTGGTACATATAGACGAGACTTTTCCCAGATGAGATGTTACCAATGTAACGGATTGGGTCACATGATGCGAGACTGTCGGCAGGGCAAGAGAGTTGTGACCCTGGCCATGTGTGACCCACGAAGTAAATATACTAATGTGTTCCGAGACAAACCACAGAAGATAATCTTAGTGAACGAGAGGTATAGGCCGTTCATTAGCAGAGATTGGATCAGTATAGGAGGCCAACCTGAAGTAGAAGTTGGTATCTTAAGAGATACCGGAGCTAATCAGAGCTTGATTGCGAGAAGCCTGATTGGGAATGATCGACGGTTAGCTGGCAGGAGTAAGATGAAAGTATATGGGTTATTGTCTGAGTGACATGCCCGTTTGTACTGTCCAGCTAAGGTCGGAATATGTGTCGGCGGAGGTGATGCTGGGAGTATGCCCCGACATACCTATTCCAGGAGTCCAAGTGATCCTGGGGAATGACTTGTGCGGGACAAAGGTGTTGCCAAGAGTCATAGTCAGACTGTGCCAGAGGAGAGCCCAGAAGGCCACGGCACAGGTGGGACACTTGAGAGTGTGAACCTGACTGACATCCGAGGAGATGAGTCAGGAGGCCGCCAAGCCATTGAGTACCCTGTCTCGGTAGTGGTGAAGGCAGAGGTGGCCGACGAGGAAGACACTGGAGAAGATGAGACAGTGTCTATTCAGCCGGTAGAAGATATCGACGTAGATATAGCGTGGCTGTTTGATGAAGGTCCAGCTCAGGAAGAAGTCGTCTCGGTGAGGCCAAAAGTGAAGATGGCCCAGCCAAAGAAGAATCACGTGAAGAGAGCGAACCTGAGTAGACCCCAGCCTGCTGAAATTAAGGGTCAAAAGGTGAATGTAACTGTGCTGAGCAGAAGTGAGGAAGGATGTGGACATACTGAGGACGGGAGTAGAGCGTCAAGTAGTCCACGAGCACAGAGGCATTTGGATAGTAGAGTTAAGTTGTTTGAGATGTCAGGAGTTGACATGTTTCGCAGAAAACGTGGAGGAGAGATAGTGAAGAAGAGTAATAGCCGAGAAAATGGAAGGAGAAGAGACAGTATGTGTGGAGAAGGGGGACCCCTAGCGATAGTATCTCCAAGAGAAGAGAAGGTGCAGACGTTCCAGCTGTGGAATCGAGCTGGGAACGTTGTGGTCTCAAGTCCTGGACGGCGGGGAGAGAGTATTAAGCCGCCCAGAGACATTTTCATGGGCTGTGGAAACGCCCTTTTCACTCGCTGTCAGAGGGAGGAGCGCCCTCGACCAGATAATCTTGTGGTTTGTCTTTGGGGGAAGAAGTTGCCGGGAACTTCGAAGCCAGTACTGAAGGAGGGAGAGAGAAACAGGAACCACTGCTGCGGACAGGGTAGGATGGAAATCTAGTGAGTTAAAGGGGGAGTGAGGAGATCATATCCCATAAGGAGAGAGTGGGGAGTCACAGCGGCTCGAGTGGGTGTGTGCACGTGACAACGAGGCTGAGTGTTGGAGCAGCATCCCCTAAACGTGTGACGTTGAACCCCTCTCCAAGAGCCAGAAGCGCCTAGTGAGATCTCCTAGTGAAATATAAGCACTCTATCGCGTTGTGGGTTGGGTGGTCCATCAGCGATAACACCACCAATCCACTACTACCACGACACTGTCGTCTCCGACAGTCGGAAACGAAGACGAAATTGATAATCCTCTGTTGAATCGGAAACACCTTACTGCATTTTTTGTTTATTACAGCCGAGATCCACAAGATAGAGGTCGTACTATCAGAGTGCTCGACAAAGTCCCCATTATCTCGGCCAACGACCCCAGATGAGACGGGTAACTCAAATTGTGCGGGGTGCTTCATCAGTACCAGGAACCCCACAGTAATCATGGCCACCGGCAGCTACTAATACAGCCTCTACAAGTCCTTCCTTGGAAATGGAGGCTTTCATACCTCCCACGCTGAGGGAGCAACAGGCAACCTGGTAAATAATTCCTCAGAGATGATTTATATTTTATCGCAGTGGCGTCTACTGAGTGTGGGCCAAATGTAGGAAATGGTTGATAGAGCACGTTCAGTTATACATGAAAGGTTTAGCCACGGTATAAATATGATTAATTTAATCATCGAGAAATTTTGCGAAATTTCACCAAAGTACCTAACTGGTACACATAAGCCCTTCCAGGAACACCATTATGGTCTCTGGAAGTCTTTTTCACCCCTTCATATTTGTCATTCGCCCAATACTGGTGCATTCGACAGTTGCATGGGTAATAACATTTCAATCACATGGATCCTATGAAATGATCACTTTAAGCTATTTTCTGACCATTTAATCTTCAACTGGCACAACTATTTAAAACTACTGCATTGAGATGCACAAGTTTAAAAATAGTTAACAAATCATTGGGGGGGGGGGAGTAGCATATAATAATAATAATTTATTTAAAGAAGGTACAATGGTTTTATGAGATTACATAAGATTGGTATTTTTACGTTCTTGCAAAGTCACTAACACGCATAGCGTTTTGGGCAGAATGACAATTGGATTACGATGATTGAATCCCATCCTTCAGTTTAGATAGTCCCTATTGTGTCGATTATCAATAGTCATAATCTTTGTGTTCTTAGCTTTTATGTATACTAGTAGTATACTAACCAATAAGGATTTCTTTTAAAATAAATGAAGCTAAAACTCAAACTCGAATATTCCTAGGCCTAGTGTAGCACACAAATGTACTTTATTAGGCCTCAGATATCATGTATTAGGCCTAGGGAGGTTAGGTTAGTTTGTCAAAGCAACACAAATAAAAAATAGTTTTCCGGTTTGTTCAACTTTATAGTTCAGATTTCTACGTTCTAATTGCGTTGTGCGTCGGTATATATATAATGTATATATATATATATATATATATATATATATATATATATATATATATATATATATATATATACACATTATATTATATATATTATGTCCTCATCGTTACTATAAGTACAACCAAAACAGGAGGATGGGTTGGAGGACTGAATAATGATGACTGGAGCAGTGTAGGGGCTGAGTGAATACTTTCCTTGTAGGCTTTCACTCAGCCAAGAGAGCCTTCCCATCATCTACAGTAATGGGATCATCCTCCAGCCGCCTCTTCCGACCCTCGTGCCAGCGGCGACGTCAGGTTCACTCCCACTCTCCCCTCCCACCCCCACCCCCTCTCCCCTATCTGGGGTGAAGGCGCTCATCACCCCAGCTTCTCTGGTGAAGGCGCTCATCAACCCAGCTTCTCGGGTGACGGCGCTCATCACCCCAGCTTCTCAGGTATGTGTACCTGCGTTAGTCTTCACCCGTGCAGATTATGCATGGCATTAGTGTGTTACATGAGCTCTGAGGATGGTTAGTGTGATAACCGACCCATAAGGTTGGTGTTAGCCCGCCAAACACACACCAAAACTACGACATTGGTACAACGTTCAAACAAGTTTTAACACCTCTTAATCAGTTATAACAACCAATATAGCAAGTTGTAACAATGTTCTAATACGTCATAAACATCCCCCTCCCCGCTCGGCCCGTTGATGCCGTGAGGGGGGCTTGGTGGGCGGCTGCCGAAGTGTGATGCTCCTTGGGACAGTCCTCTGTCCTTTCCTAGCCTTGTGCTCCTGCTGCCGTCCTCTCCAATTGTGCCGAGCATCTTTTCCTTTTCCATCTGTTTCGTTTTTCTCCCCCTCTTCTCCTATCTGCTTGTAGTTTCCTGCCGACATTAGTTTGTTTTGGATCTTTCTTTGGACTTCTTCTATTTTGACGCCCGGGTGCTTGAGGAGGCATACTCTTGCACCCGTAGAACTGTAGTACCCAACGTCTCGAGCGAGGGGAACCTTTTATTGTCAATCCCCCTTTCGTCGCTAAACCCGATCTCGACGGACTGACGGTTCTTAAGGTGGCGTTTGTGGGGCGTATACTCACGACGCACCCCTAGGGGGCCCCGGCATGATCGGCGATAGCTTCCTGTTGGGTGTCCTGCCTCTAATTGTGGCTCCATGGTGGGTATGGGGGCACATTCGTGGATGAAGTTTTTTCTCCTCGTCTTTATGTTGTTGAATGTTTCTGTTATACCCTCTCAGGCTCGTGGGGTGGGCGACCAAGCCCCCGAGTCGGCCTGTATTGGAAGACCGGGCTCTTTAGCCCCCGCTGGGTTTGGCCCCGACCTTGCTCCTCCTTTGACCGTCCTGACTTCTTCCCCCAGCTCCCCTCCCTCCTCTGTGGTTGGGTCGAGCCTCCAGCCCCCAGTGGTGACCACTTCGTCCCCTGGTGCGGCTAAGTCTCTCGTTGTGACTACTGCGCCTTTTGTCCCCTCTCTCTCAGGGGGTTCTCACGCCGTCAGCGCCACGGCCGCACTCGCTCGTTTCCTTCCTCTACTGATGCGTATCAGGCCTTGTTTGGTCCTGCTTCATGGGCCAAATACTTTGATCTCCTCCCTCTTGATTCCGCGCCTCCTGACGATTTCTCTCTCCATCGGCATCTCGTTGATTCCGTGGATGCGTCTGTCACCTTCAACCCCACTCGTCTCGGTACACGTGTCATTGCTGCTCCTTCTCAGGATGCAGCTTCCCGCTTGGCTGCCTTATCCTGCCTTGGTGAGATCCCTGTTCGGGTCTCTAAGAACACTCGGTTGAATGCCAGTGTTGGCACTATTCTCCTCCCGCCCCATGTTGCAACCGGTGTTCGGAATCTGCAGGACTGCCACGATGACATTCGGCATATCCTTGATGCCCAAGGGCATTCTGTCCTCCAGGTTGACTCGTTTACTCGTCCCCCTCGTGGTCGCCGCCGTCAACCCCTTCGAGTTGTGAAGGTCACCTTTGATGGTAGGACCCTTCCATCCTCTGTCATTCTCGCTGGCGCCAGGTGCTCTGTCCAGGAGTATATTCCTTCTCCTCGACTTTGTAACAAGTGCTGGAGGTTTGGGCATGGTGCCCTCCGCTGCTCTGGGACTGTCTCTCTCTGTCCTTTGTGTGGGGTGAAGGTCACTCTAAGTCGGAGTGCACTTCTCCCCAAGCTCGCTGCCTCAACTGTGGTGAGGCCCATCCTACCTTCTCCCGTGCCTGTATCCATTACAAGCTTGAGGCAGCCGTCCTCAACTTGAAGCACCGGGAGCGTTTATCTTTTCCTGAGGCGAGGCGCCAGGTTCGCCGGCTCCCGCCTTATGCTAACGTCTCTTATGCTCGCGTGTTGCGCTCTTCCTCTCCACGTCCTTCCCACCTTCCTCAGACTCACAACCGTTTCCGGGCCTTGGACCCTGATACGCCCACTGCTCCCTCCTCTGTTCCTTTGAGTACTGTCCCGAAGGGTCCCCCTCCTGGTTCTCTGTCTGGGGTTCCCCTTCTTTCTACCCGGTCTGTCATGTCTCCTGTGTCTTCTTCCTCGTCTCCCTCCAATCCTCCTTCCCATCCCCCTCCTCCATCTATTGACTCTCCCGCCGCCTGTCGGTGCAGGCGGATGTCCATCGCTCTCCTACCGGCCGTCGTGTGTGCTCTCGTTCAGCTTCTCCTGTTGAGACACTGGAATCCGTTGCCCGGTACGTAGTTGCTGGGACACCGGTCTCTTTAAGTCAGAAGCGTAAGCCTGGCTCCTCTCCTTCCTCCTCCCCGGCGGGTAAGAAGGCTTCGCTTTCTTCCTCGACCCCTACTACTGGCTCTATTGCTCCTTCCCCTCCCATTTCAGTGGTTGCGCCCCCTGTTCCTGCTATGGAGGTTTCTTTGGCCCCTGCTTCCCTTTCGGTTGCTGCCCTTGCTGAGGTGCGCTCCCCTCTTTCTACTCCCCCTCTTCCTGCTGCTGTCCTTGACTGCTCCTCTCCGTTGTCTCCTCCTCTTCCTCCTCCGGACCCCGCCCGCCCACCTCTGGTCTGTTCTCCCGCTTCCTTCCCTCCGTCTTTGCTCAGTTTACCCATGCCCCCTAACCCTGACTTTGCTGACCCTGATCCCGACCCTGATATTCTTTAACGTGCTGTGTTGCTCTTTCGCCTTTGTTTCTTCCTTGTTTTCTGTTGTTGTCCTTTCTCTTCTCGTCGCTGTCTATTCTTCAATGGAACGTTCGAGGTTATTACGCCAATTTCCTCGAACTCCAACTTCTAATTTCGCGGTTTTCGCCCCTTTGTGTCTGTCTCCAGGAGCCGATGCTTGGTGCTCGTCCTGGTCGTTTTCGTGGCTATTCCTTTCTCTCCCCCCCCCCAGCCGTTGCTGGGGCTCCTAATTCTTCTGCTCTCTTGATTCGCGCTGATGTTCCCTTTGTTCCTTTACTTTTTCCTTTGCCCCTCCATTGTTCTGCTGCTCGTATCTTTGTGGGGAAATGGTACACAGTTTGTTCCATTTCTCCCCCCAAGTGTCCCGCTTTCTCTTCCTGATTTGAAACACCTCTTGGACTCCTTGCCGGAGCCTGTGCTCCTGCTGGGTGACTTCAATTGTCGTCATTCTCTTTGGGGTGACGTTTTGACAAATACCCGGGTCGCCTTCTTGAGCCGTTTCTCCTCTCTTCTTCCCTGTCTCTTCTGAATTCTGGTGAGCCCACTCATTTGGACTCTCGGACTCGCACCCTTTCCTGTCTTGATCTTTCTCTCTGCTCTTCTTCTCTTTACTTAGATTTCACGTGGCAGGTTCTTGATGACCTCCATGGCAGTGATCATTCCCTATCCTTGTTTCCTTTTTCTCTTTTCGCCCTTCCCTCTCTTTCCTAGGTGGCAGTTTGCTAAAGCGGACTGGAACCTATTTACCCTCAGTGCTGCTCTCTCTGACCTCTCCCTTCTGCCTCTCCCTCGCGCTCTCCTCCTTTTTCATGACACTGTCTTCAACGCTGCCCTCCGCTCTATTCCTCGCTCTTCCTCTCGGGGTCCACGGAAGTGCGTTCCCTGGTGGAATGCGGACTGTGCTCGGGCTGTCCGCTGTAAGCGTGCAGCCTGGAAGAGGCACCGCCGTCGGCAGACAACCGATTCTTTTCTTTTCTTTCGGAAAGCGAGTGCGGTGGCCCGTAGGGCCATCCGTACGGCTAAACGTGAATGTTGGACTTCTTATGTCTCCACAATTACGTCCGAAACTCCCCTGCCACAGATATGGAAGCGTATCCGCAAGATAGCGGGTAAGTTCGTTCCCGATGTTTCCCCGTCCTTCACCTCCGTGGTACTCTTGTGGCGGACCCGTTGCAGGTCGCTACCGAACTGGGTTCCCACTTTTCTTCTGTTAGCTCTGGTCTTCATCTTCCCCAATCTTTCCTTCTTCGTAAACCTGTCCTTGAGTCTCGTCCTTTAGATTTCTGCACTCATCTTCGACTTTCCTATAACGATCCCTTCTCTCTCTCTGAACTTCGTTCTGCCCTGGCCCTCTGCGGTTCTACGGCGGCGGGCTCCGATGGTATTCATTATGAGATGCTTCGCCATCTCCCTCCGTGCACGTCTCAGTATTTACTGAGTCTGTATAATCGGATCTGGGAGTCGTCGTCAGTCCCTGAGGACTGGCTCGATGCCGTTGTCCTCCCTGTTCGCAAACAGGGTCTCTGGGAACTTCCCTAAGGACTTTCGCCCTATTGCCCTCACAAGTTGTGTCTGCAAACTCTTTGAACGTATGGTTAACGTTCGTCTGATGTGGTTCCTGAAACCATCACCTCCTCTCCCCTTCTCAATTTGGTTTCCGCAAGTGCCGCAGCACGACAGATGTCCTGGTGAACTTGGAGGTCTATATTCGTACTGCTTTTGCTGCGAGGACCTCCGTTGTTGCCGTCCTTTTTGACCTGGAAAAGGCTTACGACACCACTTGGCGATATCATATTCTATCCCAGCTTCATTCTTTTGGCCTTCGTGGTCATCTCCTCTCTTTCTCCGCAGCTTCCTCTCTCGTCGTTCCTTTCGGGTGCGCCTTGGTACCGCTCTCTCTGCCTCTTTTCAGCAATACGAAGGTGTGCCCCAGGGTAGTGTTCTGAGCACTACTCTTTTTCTGGTTGCCCTCAATGGTCTTCTTTCCTCTCTTCCTTCAGGTGTCTTCTCCGCTCTCTATGTCGATGATCTTACCCTTTGCTGTCAGGGTGATGATTCGCCTCTCCTTCAGCGCCGGCTTCAACTTGCGATTGATGCCGTGTCGTCTTGGGCCACCGATCATGGCTTCAAGTTCTCTACTTCTAAGACTTGTGCCATGTCTTTTACTCGGAAACGGGTCGTTCTTCGTCCTCTTTGTCACTTTATGGTCATCCCCTTGAGTACAAAGATTCCGCGAAGCTTTTGGGGTTATTCCTTGACACTCGTTTGTCTTGGTCTCCCCATATCTCTTACCTCCGTGTTGAGTGCTCTAAGGCCCTTACCCTCCTTCGAGTATTGTCCCATACTTCTTGGGGAGCGGATAGGCGCACTCTCCTTGCTTTGCATTCCTCTCTCGTCCTGTCTAAGCTCGATTATGGTTGCCCTGCTTACTCTTCTGCTTCTCCTTCTGCTCTTCGCCGTCTTGATGCTTTGCACCATACTGGGCTGCGCCTCAGTTCTGGTGCCTTTCGTTCGACTCCCGTCCTTAGCTTGTATGTTGACACTGGCTTCCTGTCTCTCCAGGACCGCCGTGATCGCTACTGTCTTCGCTATCTTGCGCGGTCCTTACAACATCCTTCCTCTCGCCTCTGTCGTGCTTTAACTTTTACCCCTCCTGCGGTTCCTGTTCCTCTTCACCACCTCCCTCTTTCTGTCCGGTTATCTCGCTTACAGGATTCTCTTTCCGTTCGTGTTTCTAATGTTTCTCCTCGTGTTGTTCCTTCTTTGCCCCTGGAGAGTCCCCCTTCCGCAGTTTTGTACTCCTTGACCCGCGTCACTAAAGCTTTTACCCCTCCTACGGTTCTAAAACGCCTTTTCCTTGAGCACTTTTCTTCTCACTCCCGCTCCGTTTCTGTCTTCACCGATGGGTCTAAGTCTGCGGACGGTGTTGGCTACTCTGTTGTTTTTCCTGATCGCACTTATATGTGTCGCTTACCTCCGGAGACTAGCATCTTTACAGCGGAGCTTTATGCTATTCTCTATGCTCTTCGTCTCCTGCTTTCTCGTTGTCAGTCTTCCTTTGTGTTGTTGTTGACTCTCGTAGTGCCCTCATGGCTCTCGGGTCCTTTAATCCGGTTCATCCAGTAGTTGTCGAGATCCAGCATTGGCTGTTTCTTGTTCACAGTAAATTTAAGTCGGTTGAGTTTTGTTGGGTTCCCAGCCATATTGGTGTGTCTTTAAATGAGCGTGCGGATGCTGCCGCCAAGGAAGCTGTCCGCTCTTGTCCCATCTCTCGTAAAGGTATTCCATATTCCGACTTTTACTCGGTTATCCATTCCTCCATCCTTACCCGTTGGCAGGCTTCTTGGTCGTCTGTTACTGGTAACAAACTACGTACTCTTAAATGTTGTGTTTCCTCATGGCCGTCCTCCTACCACCGTAACCGGCGATGGGAAACTGCTCTGGCGAGGTTCGTATTGGCCATACTCGCTTAACCCATGGTCACTTGATGGAGCGCCGCCCTGCTCCTTATTGTCCTAATTGCATTGTCCCTCTTACGGTCGTGCATGTCCTTCTTGAATGTCCTGACTTCCAGGACGAGCGTGTGTCTTGCTTTCCGACCGCCCCTCGCGGTCGCCTGTCCCTCAATAGAATTCTTGGTGACTCGATACTTTTGATATCGTTCGCCTTATGCGTTTTTATTCTCGTATTGGTCCTTGGTGATATTTAGCGCCTCTGATTATTCCGCACATTTGATGGTGTTACATAGCCTTCCCGGTTTGGTGCCTTCTTTTGATAATTACTTACTTACTTCCATCACATTCAAGGAATAAATATATCCTTACTGTTGTAGAGGAATTCTTAGATTCCATTTTGCATTCCCTTGTTCAGATATGACTACTGGTACAGTAATTCAGTGCCTGGTGCAGTTGTTTGCAATCTTTGGTATGCCTGCATATACACACTTGATAGGGGAACTCGTTTATGTCTGAGGAGTTGAAAGGTTTTCTATTAAAAAAAGGGGGTAGCAACTAGTGACTCCTTACACCCACTACAACCCTAGAGGAAATGGCCAGGCTGAGAAGTACAATGGGATTAGACAGTGGTGACAGCCTCTTAGATTAGACTGCCTCTCTTAGGACGAGAGGCTTAGATATATCCCAATGGGAAGTTTTTCTTCCTAATGCACTCCAGTCAATTCGATCACTGTTGTGTACCTATACAAATTGTACACCACATGGGCGATTCTTCCCGCATACAAGAAGCTCTATTTCAGGGTGAACTCTACCTACGTGGCTTGCTTGCAAAGGCCCTGTCCTCCTAAAACATCAGGTGCGGCAAAGCAAAAATGATCCTCTAATTTGAGGTTGAGGTCTGTTACCAATAGTTCGTTACGGCTCGTGACCCTACAACAACATGACCTTAAATATCTAGGGATACTACAACTGCTGTTCTCTAGAGCGGGTCACCAGTATAACCACATAATTGGCACAGGCAATAATTAATTATTTCTCCCTTAGGACTGAAGAATTATACATAGAAGTTTATAATATATTAACAATATAATCAATCCAGTATTATATAAAGTACAGATGGACAAGATCACTTATAAAAACAAAATCATAGTATTGTCTCACATATAATAATATATATATATGTATGGCAAAACAAATGTTAAGACTTATCTCCCAAGATGTTATCTCTCCTGTCCCGTGCGAGTTACTGACTACTTTATCTGCGGGAGTCAAAATTATTGCTTCTGCCCCGCGAAAAATTGCCAAACTATATAGTATTAATTAAACTTACATGGATTAAAATAATGTGACAAGAGTAATCTTAAAGTAACTTAGTAAATGGTCAGAATAACATGCATAACAAAGATAATGTAATTATTAATACATGCAGTAATTAAAATAAAATAACAAGGGAAATGTTGGCAACGCTCCCCAGCCACCAGGAACTAGAAGTCTCTCACAGAGTGTGGCCCCTAATGTTCAAACAATTACAGAATTCCATCAGTGCTTCCTACTGATGGTCATTATAAAACCACTTTCCTACGAAATCAGCCGTGAGCTAACAAAGAATATAATCGTTCCCACGGGTGGAAAAAGTTAGGCCTAATTCAACATATAAATCAGGCAACACATAACTTACATACAAATAAAGAATATTTAGATGTACATACATGTAATTATATAAAGCAAGGCATATATATAAGTACAAATTAATTTATTTAATTACGTAGCTTATAGAGGTACGTAACAAGGTCGTAGACGTGAACGGAATACGCCCATGTCAAGTTCCCGGATGGCAGGATTACTACTGTATCATTAAGACACCTCGCACCCATGGCCACAGAAGACTGCGAGAGTTTGGACCCCAATCTCAACATTCAACAGCAACACCCAACAATTGCAAAAGCTGGGGTAAACCACAACCTGCCTCATCCTGAACCACCTCATCCTGAACTACTTCGTCCCAAACCACCTGACCAAGAAACACCTAATTGGGAACCTTTCTCTGACATAACACTCCCTCGAGAGGTGGTATGCAGGAACCGACTGGAACACTAGAGGCTTCAACTTTGCAGGAGTCCCTTCGACGATCTGAAAGGACGCACAGTTCCCCTACACATCTTTAGGACTATGTTACTTAAAAGCTAGATGGGGTGAAAGTAGTAATAGTGTTATTATATTATTGTACCCGGATGGATGCTCGCTTGACTATTTCATTTGGATGCTCGCTTGACTATTTCATTTGGATGCTCGCTTGACTGTTTTGTTGTTATCAGATCAGCTGTCTCGTGCCTGTGTACAGGTTAGGGAATGTTAACTCCTAGTTTAATTTCAATTTGTTCTGGCTTTAGTCATGTGCAGTTTGCTTATTATTATATATAGTTTAAGCACTGTTTATTCATTATTCAAAAGGTTTTAACTTTAGTTAAAAAAAAATTGTCATCTTTGTTATTGTCTTTTTTCTTTTTACTCCCATGTTCCATAGTACACTGGCTTTGCCTGTGTCCTCTAGTATTATCCAGTGTACCTGAGTGTATCTCTATTTAAACTACCTCATTTTGTTTTAGTGTAACTTTAGTATTCAACTATAGTGTACTTATAATAGTATAGTAAGCAAGCATTTCATTTTATAGATTTCATAATTGCTTTTTGACTTTTTGGTCATCAATTGTTATTAATTATTCTAGTTCATTTTTACATTCCTAAGTTCCCATTAAGTTTATATTACTTTAGAATTTTTATTCTACTTTTTCTTTGTAACCCAAGTTGCCTAGCCCAACTACCATTGCTCCATTGTGCTTTTTTGCTTTGCCTGTGCAATTTCATCATTAGTGCAAATAATTACCTACAGTGTACCAGAAAGTACTTTTAAGCAGCCTACCTCATTTTTGTGTATAGTTTTATATATATATTTTTTCATAGCTAGTTCTTTTATCATTGTTTTTGGCTTTTCTGTAAACAGCCCTCTTATGCAAACTATTATAGATCCAGACCTTAACCTCTTATCTAGTATCTACGACAATCATCACTTTAATGATCAAAATTGCAGGTATTACACAGCACATGATGTAAACAATGTTTTAGGGTGTAATCACAATGTTTCTGTAATTAACTTGAATGTAAGATCTCTAAGCAAACACTTTGATGATGTTAACGCCCTGTTTCAAACAGTTGACAACAAATTCTCTTTTATTGTGTTTACTCAAACGTGGTTAAAAGAGGACACTTCTCAACTCTACAACATACCACAACTACTCAGCCATTCACAACTGTCGTCCTAAACAAAGAGGTGGTGGTACTTCTCTTTACTACCACCATGCACTGACTTGCTTAAAAGTAATTAAATCTAGAGACCCTTATGGAGAGTATATATTTGCCTCTTTCAGAGTCAAGGGTAACGATGCTGTCTTGACTGTGGGAGCAGTCTACAGGATTCCTAAGAATGATGGACTGAATTTAACTCAAACCTTAGAAATCTTATACTAGAGAACAGACTGAACAAAAACCGCTTAATTATTTCTGGTGACTTTAACGTTGACCTCTGCGAGCCTGATAACTCTCCTGTTGCTAGTTTCCTCAACTGTATGAATTCCTGCTTCCTCATACACGTAATCACTAGACCTACTAGAATCACTGACAATACTGCCACGGCTCTTGATCACATCTGGACCAACATAACCTCTCCACTTCAGGATAATCATCGATAGTACTACAGACCATTACCTACATTTCTCCCTAACCAACATAACAAACCACCTCTAGAGACAAGGGAAATGAGCTTTAGGCTGCACAATGAAACTGCTATAGGCAATTTTATAGCTGCTGCTGCTAATATCAACTGGGAATCCGAATTAGGGAACATAGGGGACATCAACCTAGCAGTGCAATCATTTCTTCAAAAAACTCCCAGCCTTTATAACACCCACTGTCCTATGCTAACGAAACAAGTCACAACTAAAAGGCTAAACAATCCTTGGCTTACAAAGGGGATACCTAAATCCATAATAAAAAACATGACCTTGAGAAGAAGTATAGGTTAGGAATCGTCTCCAAAGAATTCTCAAAGAATTACTCATCATTGCTATCTAGAATAATTAGGAGAGCCAAAATTAAATACTACGAAGACAAATTTACCAACACAGAGGGCAATATTAAGAAATCATGGAGCACAATTTCTCAAATATTGGGATCAAAAAAGATTACAAATAACAAACCAATACTCCTGTCAAATAATGGCCTGCTTTCAGCCTCTGACACTGCTCTTGAGTTCAATAGGTTCTTCTCTTCCATTGGGTCATCCCTTGCAAATGATATTCCATCGTCCAGTACTAATATCCAGGACTATCTTACAGGAAACTATCCACAGTCTCTGTACCTAATGCCTACTAACTCCACTGATGTTACTGACAATCCTTTCACTTAAAACCAAGTCTAGTGCCCTTGAGGAGATACCAGCTCTTATTTACAAAAAAGCCTCCAGATTTTTAGCTCCAGCCATTGCATTGCTCTTCAACAAGTCACTAGAACTCCAAACCTTTCCAGATATTCTAAAAAAAAAAGCGAGAGTAACCCTGTCCACAAATGTGGTGATCCCACTGATGTAAACAACTTCAGACCTATATCAATTCTGCCAAACTTATCAAAAATATTTGAAAACTAATCTATAAGCAGCTTTACTCTTATCTAGCCAAACTCAATATACTTAGCTCCTGTCAATATGGCTTTAGACCCCAAAAAAGCACTAACGATGCACTTATTAGTATGATTATCTTGATTCATACAGCTCTTGATAAAAATGAGTTCCTTGTTGGGTTATTTGTAGACCTGCGTAAGGCTTTTGACACTTGACCATCAAAACCTTCTTCTTAAATTACAACATTATGGAGTCAGAGGTCACTCCCTGCAGTACATTAAGCCTTACCTTACTGACAGGCTCCAGTATGTTTGTGAATAATTCAATTTCTCCACCCTACCCATCAACATTGGTGTTCCCCAGGGCAGCATACTCGGCCTCTCCTCTTTCTCATCTACATTAATGACCTTCCAAAGGCCTCCCAAACCTCAAACCAATTCTATGTGCTGACGATACGACCTTCATTTACTCTAGTCCTGACCTTGCAAAGATGACAGATTAATGTTAGAGAACATAACTAAACTTATGAAAAATATTCCCGAGTCACAGAGATATCATTCACAGACAAGCTACCAGTGATATATGCGGACTGAGAAAAAGACACATTGGTTAACGACCAAAACCCAGGAACAGATAGTTTAGAGAACCGCAGCAGTAATGTGGAGGAAGAGGTATTGTCGTACATAATAACAAGCAATATTGAAGAGCCAGGTCATATAAAACGATGAGAGCAACAGTGAGACAGTTCATAAATGAGGAATTGGGACGAAAAGCGAAGTTGGCTCCAATAAAGAGGTAGACAAGACAGACNAAAAAATTAGTTAAAAAAAAGGCAATTTTTTATTTTTTTAATTTTATCTTTTTTTTTTTTTTTTTTTTTTTAATAGAGCGATTTGCATGAAACTTATACACCTGACTGCACGTATGCCTATCTGTAAGGGTGTCAATTTTGGAGGAAATTGGTTGATGTCAACCTCAGCCACAGATGGCAACACCTTAGACTTTATTTTTTACTTGAACATTTATGTTACTTGAAAATATATCTCTCATTTTTTATTCAATTTACATGAAACTTACGCCTTATATGTAAAGTTTGTCTAAAATCTTAAGGAAGCGTTTTTTCCCCGAGTTAATTTATTGATTTTATAATACCAATAAACATGATATATTTGCATAATTTTGGGGGAATTTAACTATTTGTATTAGGAAAACTAAAGACGATTTGGAAAATCCCCTCCTATAGATCCTTTATTATATGCTAATGTGTCAGAAAAGTGTCATAGAATGATTATATCTGAAAGGTGTGGGTTGTAAATATACACTTGAAAATGTGTGAAATTCATTGCAAAAATATAAAAAAATTTAAAACCTCCCTTACTATTTAGGCTACAGTACTGAAACTTAAAACAATTGCAGCCCTTTCATATACAACTAGTCAAAAATAATGGTTGACATTGAACAATTTTAATTTTCCATAGTAATGCTCCCTAAGGGATCACTTTTGCTTGGCCGCACCTGACGTTTCAGGAGGACAGGGCTTTTGCAAGCAAGCCACATAGGTAGTGTTCGCCCTGAAGTAGACCTAGCATGCTGGAAGAATCGTTCACATGGTGTTCATTTTGTAGAGGTGCACAACAGTGATCGAATAGTGGAGTGCATCAGAAAGAACAACTTCCCATTGTGATTACATCTAAGCCTCTTGTCCTAAGAGCTAGCAGCACTGTCTTCCAAATAATAAATAATAATTTATTGATCAAATAATTACAGTACAGTTACATCCTTAAAACTATCAATTGTCCAAGCTTGTGTATCGCCGTCGACGGTATCAACTCGGATACAATCCACATTTTTACTACAACCCCCCCCCCACTCCCTATTCCATCATCAACTTCCAGTGGTGCCGAAGCGGTGCTCCGGCACCACTGATTATCACATTCCTGTAACTAAATCCTGTGTTTTAATACATTTCCACAAGGTTATATTGCAAAGTAGCATGAGGGTTTCATGATGCGTAGAGGCAGTGCTCCGTCTACTCCACACTGTGAACATTATGGCCAGTATTTTCACCCGAGACAATGAAAGAATCAAGAGTGTTGGTGTATCTTCCTGGCTGCATACTTGGTGTACAGTGTGCAGTTTGAATTCCACCAGGGAACGTACCTCTGAGCTTCAGGAGCTATAGCGACGAGGGAGGTACAGCATCCAATAAGGTGGGCTAGAGCAAGACCGAAGATGAAAATACACACTGTGTTGAGGACTGTATAAATCAGACTTTGATGGCGATGTTAACAACCCAAACCTGGTAATGACCTAATATAACGATAGGGATACCAATGATGTGCACTCTCAAAATGACATAGCGAGGGGTGATCAGTGCGCTGCTTACACCATGCTAATGCATCCCAGGTCATCACCTCTGCCAGATCATTCCATATCACGAGCTGTGCCATCTGCCGTTCCTGTACCCAGTGAATGTGGAAAAAACTCATTTTCTGGACTTTGTGACATTGGTTACGATGCTTGCAGTGTGGACGAGGTTGTTAGTGGTCGCGGATGTTTGCAGTGTCGGCAGCTTTCCCCTGAGAGGAGAGGACATGTGGCGAACCATGGAGAGGTTGAGGGATGATTGGCCTCACTTGAAACAGTTCGTGGCTGCCCTATATATACACACCTTCATCTCCCAGCTAATTTTTTATCAGGATTTTGGCCGTAGTGTTGACACAATCACACTTGTGTGAGAAGATTGTGACAATTTTTTTTTCCTGAAATGCCTATGCATTTGTGATGGTGTAGGTTTTATACATTTTCCTCTATACTGGGGAAAATGAGTGAAAGATGCTATACTAAACGAAGTGGTTTTGATTATGTACGTGTCAATGTCCTCGCCATACTTGCACTGCAGAAGGTTTTGTCTTGCAGGTGTACCAGATGTGGCCATGGGAGACGGATCGAGCGACACGTTGCAGAACGCCATACATTGTGCCATAGATGGAGACCAGGTGAGATGGCAAACTTTTACTTGAATAATGTAAAATGCTGAGTGTTTAAATTTCTATAACTGATGCTATAATTTGTTGCCTTTCAAATTCTTATCGTAATTTTAACACGTTTTGCGGTGTGTATCTCGGCTCTAATGGCAAAAAACACTGACTAAAGTAAATTACATTTTACACTGTGAATTGAATTGACTTTGTCAATTCAGTACAAGATAATTGACTTCTGGTATTGTCAGGCATTTATTGACTCAAAATTAAAAAGTGATTGACCTAAAAATATAAATGAAAAATAAAAATATAAATGAGGGAATGGAACACCAATTGCTTGTGTGTAGTGCCATGTTATCGTGGGATTTATTTAATTTCACCTATGGGTTGGGTTAGTTATTTGCAATGCTGCACTGTAGTCCAGAATCGGTCAAAACTGCTAAATTGTTATATGGTTCCAAATTTCCACAAATAAAGTCTTGTGGGTATAGATAGTGTTGCCATTTCTCCACTTTAGTAGTTTTTGACTTGATAAGAACCCTGCCACTAGCAATATAATTGTGGGAAAGTTACTAAAGTTGTCGAGCACCATTGTTCTGTAACAGTGGGACTGTTAATATAGACACACCATAGATTTAACATTAAAAGTTGGTAGTGACATGACTGGCAGGCTTGGGTCGTCCCTCCCAAGAGGAGGATAGGTTTGTGGAGATGATGATTGGGAAGTTTGTAGAGAAGACGGGTGTTTGAATAGATGATCTAATCCAGGGAATTAAAAGTGAAATCTATAATAAGATACAGGACGAAAGACACAAACAAGAGTTTATAAACAAATCCACAAGGGCCGTGACGAGGACTCGAACCTGCGTCCAGGAGCATCCCAAACATTGCCTTAATCGACTGAGCTACGACAGAGTAAAAGAGTTGAAACCGAAGTTCTACTGAACTTACTGGAACCCGCAGCCTCTCCGAGGCACAAACCAGGATTTTACACAACTTCACCCTGCATTCGAGCTATGTCAATAGGCCGTTCTCCCTCTTCGCCCTTACATCATTACACAGATTAAGGCAGTGTCTGGGATGCTCCCGGACGCAGGTTCGAATCCTCGTCACGATCCTTGTGTATTTGTTCATTGGATACATCACGTTTGTGTGATATGTGTGTGTAAAGAGTTTATAGATTATATTCGAGAGGAAATAAAGAAGAGCAGGGTAGAATGGAAAGGAGAAATAACTAGGCTTACAAATGAATTTGGCAGTAATAAGGAAAGCTTGGCAGGGGAAGGGGGAGTAGTAGTGGATGGAGTAGCGAGTGTGAGAGGGGTGGGGGTCAGCCAGAGGGGGGGGGGGTTGTGACCAGCATGAACCTGCACTGAGAAAGAGGTCAATCATAATCCATGGATTGCTTGAGGCCAAGGCACCATCGAGGCAGGAAAGGATGGAGATTGAAGGTATGGGGCTACAAGGGATCTTGAGAGAGATGAGAGCTCAGATGGCATGGAATGTGGTGCAAGTCCACCAACGCATTGGGCCATACAACTGTGACAAGAAACGACCTGTCCTGGTACAGTTCACTAACGAAGAGGCAGTGGATTACATATTGCATCTCAAACACTTTCTCAGAGGAAGCGGAAACTACTACAACGTGTTTATTGATAAATATATGACGAAAGAGGAACAGATAGCCCACAGGGCGAGCAAACCTCCATGATATAACTCTTCCCATTTGAGTGTAGCTACACACCCTAGTGTTAACCCACCCTGTGCCCCACCCTGTGCTATCCAGCCCACACCTGCTTCCCAGGTCACTCCCTCCCCAAATCAGCCCTCCCTGCTTATCTACCCGCAACCCGTTCTCACACTTGCTTACAGTCAATATTGGCTTATTTATTAAGTGCATATGTGACATGCTAATTAATTGTGAATATTTTAGTTTACCTTGAAAAGCTTCATAGAAAATACCGACCTCACCTAACCTTCTTACTATGTTAAGATAAGCATGAGATCAGTCATTTATTTTAGTTTCCACAATTGCAGCTATGTCAAGACATGCCTCACTTTTTTTTATCTCTTCTGCTTTATTAGATACCCAATCAGTAACGGTAAGGTAAGTAATTATCAAAAGAAGCACCAAAACCGGGAAGGCTATGTAGCACCATCAAAGGCGAAATAATCAGAGGGCGCTAATATTACACAAAGAATAGCCAATACGAGAACAAAACGCATAATGCGAACGATATCAAAATTATCTGATTCGCCTAGAATTCTATCGAGAGACAAGTAACCGCGAGGGACGGTCTGAAAGCAAGACACATGCTCGGCCTGAAGGCAGAATTCAACAAGGATATGCATAACGTAAGAGGGACAACCAATAGCTTTGCGTTAAACCTGACAGAGAGGAGGGGACAGAGACAGGTTTCCGCTTCTGACGCAAAGAAACAGGGCGTCCAGCAGCACAGTACTGGGCACCCGACTCCAGTACCTCGAATAGGAGAAGAAGAGCAAGAGCGAACAACACAACCATCGGGAGAGCGATGGACGTCGGCCGCACAGTCAGGCGGCGTGGAGAGCCAAAGACGAGGGAAAGAGAAGAGACTAGTAAGAGAGGAAATAGAAGACACAAGATGATGCGACAGACTGGGGTAGAATAGAAGGGGAGCCTAGACAGAGAAACCAGAGGGGGACCCTTCGCGGACAGCAACCGAGGCAAACAGGGGAGGCGGTGGCGAGTGTGTCTGGGTCTAAGGCTCGGAACGGTTGTGAGACTGAGGAAGGCAGGAAGGACGAGGAGAGGAAGAGTGCACCACTCGAGCATAGGAACACCAGCGAAGAGGGGAGACGATGAACTTGGCGCCGAGCCTCAGGAAAAAGACAACGATCCCACGTGCTTCAAGTTGAGGACACGCCGCCTCAAGTTTGTAACGAACACACGCACGGAGAAGGTAGGTGGGCCTCACCCCGCAATTGAGGCAGCGGCCTGGGGAGAAGGCACTCCAACCTTAGAGTGACCCCCGCTTCCACACAGGGGACAGAGAGAGACAGGACTAGACACCTGAGGGTGCCATGCCCAAACCTTCCAGCACTTACCGCAGAGCTGAGGAATGGAATACTACTCCTGAACGAGCACCTGGCACCAGAGAGAATAACAGGAGGTGGAAGGGTCTACCATCAAATGGTAATCTTCATCAACCGAAGAGGTTGACGGTCGATGACTCACGAGGAGGTCAATAAACGTATCCACTTCGGAGGACAGAATGACCTTGGACCTCAGAGGACATGCTTTGAATATCCTCGTGGCAGTCCCTAAGAAATCTCCTAACACCGGTCGCACATGGTGCGCGGAGGAGAACAGATGCACCACACTGCGCAATTCAACCGGGGCCGTTCTTCGAGACCCGAACAGGGGTTTCACAAGGCAGATAAGGCCCCAAGCGAGTGCCGCATCCTGAGGAGGAGCAGCACGACACGGGTACCAAGACGTGAGTGGGGTTGAAGGTGACTGAGGCATCCCAATCGACAAGATGCATATGAAGGGAAAAATCGTCAGGAGGAGTCGAGTCCAAGGGTTGGAGGTCAAAATACTTCGTCCATGTAGCAGGACCAAACAAAGCAATGGAACGAAGTAGGAGGGGAAGGAAGCCTACGAGAGCGGCCGTGGCGGCGTGACGGCGATGAGAACCCGTAGAGAGGAGACGGTTCGAAAGGCGCAGTAGTCGCAACAAGAGAGGGAGCCGTGCAAGGGGACGAACGGTCACCACAGCAGGCTTGAGCTGCGACCCAACCACAGAGAGGGAGGGAACAGGGAGAAGGTCCGTCCTGGGTCTAAAACCGTGCTCTGTAGTGAGGCTACAGATTCCCGGTCTTCCAGGACGGTCCGACTTAGGGTCCTGGTCGCCCACCCCATGAGCCTGGTTAGAAGTAGTCAAGGTCGTTATCATATAGCAAACTAATAAAAGGAATGGATGACCCCGGAACCAAGGGAAACCACTACCAGGGCAGCCAGGGAGGCCGAGCGCGGGCCAGTGCAGGATGGGTGTGTCGTCCCCAGCCGTGTGCTCCCCCTTTTCAACAGGGGAGTCCTACTACTTCGTGCATTCTCCCACACCTGGCGCAAAGACCCCAGTCCCCCTATCGCCTCATCAGCCGGGCACACCCAACCATCCACTCAGTGCGGCCTCTCACAGGCGACCACTCCAGCGGGTGGTCCGAATGGTCACAAGGCCCCTACATGTGCCCTTCAGCACGTACACAACCCAAAAAGGGGGCAGGAGAGGGGGCACAGGCAACCCCACAACCGTTCACAGGGATATGTACGTGAGCCCCTCACCACGCAAGGAGGCACCACGAGGGGTACCCCTCGCGGTATTGGTGTAACCAACCTTGAGATTCTCTCATGGCAACTCTTGTACGAGAGTCCACCCTTTCTCTGGTGGTCTGGGGGAATCTGGGGGTGAATGTCGGGGCTGGGAAGATGGGGGGGATATGGGGTGGGTGTCTGGGGGTGGGGTGTTGGGGGGCAGCACTGGGTGTCTGGGGTGGTGGGTGTCTGGGTGGGTGGTGGGTGTCTGGGGGGGGGGTGTCTGGGGGGGTTCGGGGGGTGTCTGAGAGGGGGTGTCTAGGGGGGCTGGGGTTCTATGGGGGGTGGGTGTCTAGGGGGGCTGGGTGTCTAGGGGGCTGGGTGTTTAGGGGGGCTGGTGTCTAGGGGGAGGGCTGGGATGTCCAAGGGGGCTGGGTGTCATCAGGGGAGCTGCTTTCGGTGCGTCTAGGGGGGCGGGTCTAGGGGGCGTGGTCTAGGGGGGGCCTGGTGTATATGGGGGGGGGGCTGGGTGTCCTGGGGGCGCGGGTGTCTAGGGGGGCGCTGGGTGTCTAGGGGGGGGCTGGGTGTCTAGGGGGCGCTGGGTGTCTAGGGGGGGGCTGGGTGTCTAGGGGGGGGCTGGGTTAGGGGGCGTGTCTGGGGGGGGCTGGGTGTCTAGGGGGGCTGGGGGTGTCTAGGGGGGCTGGGTGTCTAGGGGGGCTGGGTGTCTAGGGGGGCTGGGTGTCTAGGGGGGGGCTGGGTTCTAGGGGGGGGCTGGGTGTCCTAGGGGGGGGCTGGGTGTCTAGGGGGGGGCTGGGTGTCTAGGGGGGGCTGGGTGTCTAGGGGGGGCTGGGGTCTAGGGGGGGGCTGGGTGTCTAGGGGGGGCTGGGCTGTCTAGGGGGGCTGGGTGTCTAGGGGGGGCTGGGTGTCTAGGGGGGGGCTGGGTGTCTAGGGGGGGGCTGGGTGTCTAGGGAGGTGGGGGGCTGGGTGTCTAGGGGGGGTGGGTGTCTAGGGTGGGGTGGGTGTATAGGGGGTGTCTAGGGGGCTGGGTGTCTAGGGGGCTGTGGTGGCTAGGGGGTGGTGCTAAGGGGGTGGGGTGGGTCAGGGGGGTCTGGGGGTGGGTGTCTAGGGGGGGGGGTGTAGGGGGCTGGTGTCTAGGGGGGTGGGTGTCTAGGGGGGGTGCGGGGGTGGGTTTCTAGGGGGGTGGGTGTCTAGGGGGGGGTGGGTGTCAGGGGGTCAGGGGGGTGGGTGTTTGGGGGGTGGGTGTCTTGGGGGGGGTGGTCTTGGGGGGTATCTGGGGGGATTGGGGGGATCCGTGGGGGTGAATGGGATCTGGGGGGTGTCGGGGAGATACGGGGGGGGGGGGTGTCTGGGGGGAAAAGTGGTCGAGAGGGTTGTTGGTGGGGGGGGGTCGGGGCGCATGGAGTTTGGGCATCTGGAAGGTAGGTAGGAAGGTCTGGTGGTAGGCCTAGTTAGGTAGGTCTGGATTAGGAAGGGCATAGTGGGTCTGAAGAGTTAGGGAGCCGGTCTGATGAGGCATAGAGGGGCTGGGAGGTAGTGTAAGGTTTGGGACTGTCAGGGTAGTAGGTTGAGAGGGTGAGGGGGGGGTTAAGGTTGGGGGTAGTAGAGGGTGAGGGGGGGGGGGGGGAAGAGGGCAGATGGAACACGGATAGTGAGAATGGTTAGGGATTTGTATTAAGTCAGGGGGAACTCAGGGGTAGGTTTGGGCATGGGCAGAAGGGGGAAGAGGGAAATGGAGGAAAGATGTAGGGTGGGGGGGTCCCCTCCCCTGCAGAGGGTTCTATGTGCCTTCCCTTGTAAGTGTGTTGGGGGGGGGGGTCACATGGAAGGGAAGAGGGCAATGAGGGCTGGGGCGTGTTTTGGGGTTGAGGATGAAGAGCTGGGCTGGTTTTTGTGGGGGTTTGAGGGGGGTCCTTGGAATATGGATGAAGCAATGGATTTGAATGCAATGGGGTCAGAGAGGTCAGGGGAGGTGTTGGGGAGCAACCCGTTCTCCACTTGCTTACAGTCAATATGGCTTATTTATAAGTGCATATGTGACATACTAATTGACTGAATATTTTAGTTTACCTTGAAAAGCTTCATAGAACACCGACCTTACCTAACACTTCTTAGTATGTTAAGGTAAGCATCTTATTGCTTCTTAATTACAATTATTACTTAAACTATACTGTTGATAGGTTAAGTAATAATTGTAAATATGAAGCAATAAG
>WNGS01164858.1:73504215-73521422 GCA_020271785.1 Procambarus virginalis
TTTGGGCAAATTTGGAAGAAACGGCCCTTAGTTGAGGTCGAGGTCGAAGACGTGAATCCGGAATACGCCCATGTCAAGTTCCCAGCTGGCAGGATTACTACCGTATCCTTCAGACACTCGCACCTAAGGCCACAGAGGGCTGCGAGAGTTTGGACTCGATCTCCGCTTTCAACAGCAACATCCAGCAACTGCAGAAACTGGGATAAGCCAGGCTGGCAGTCAAAGTGTAGATGTAACGGTGCTCCGTCTTATTCCACATATTCACCGATATCTGTTCATGTAGTGTCCTCGCTGAAACTCCCGTCAATGATGACATGTAAACTTGGACAATTGATAGTTGTAAGGATGTAACTGTACTGTAATGGTTTGATCAATAACGATTCAATCGATTTGATCGATTTAACGATTCTTCGCGGCGGGGATCGTATTCCAGGGACCTGCCCGAAACGCTACGCGTACTAGTGGCTGTACAAGAATGTAACAACTCTTGTATATATATCTCCCAAAAAAAAAAAAAAAATAAAAAAAAAAATAAATTGAAGTAAAAAATTCTCTGCCAGACTTGTGGCTTTATTGATCAACAATTATAGTACAGTTACATCCTGCAACAAAAACAAGCCATGTAACAAACAATACACACACACACATAGTCCAAGCACTGTGAGGTAATAATTGCAAGCCACGTAATAAATGGTTTGGGTCTTTAAGTGAGTAGAATGTCATTATGTGTTAGCTGGTTGTTGGTTGCTGGTCTGGTCTTAATATGTAGTGCCTCGCTGATGTCCAGTCTCCTGCTGTCGTTATACCTGTCAATTATTTCAGTTTAATGCTGACAAATGTAAGGTTTGTTGTTGTGTTTGTGTTTATTACATGTCTTGTTTTTTGTTGCAGGATGTAACTGTACTGTTTGATCAATAAAGCCTCACGTCTGGCAGAGCATTTGTTTTATCTCAAGGGGGAAGGGAGATAGTTACTTGTGGGTGATGGTTGATCATAGTAGGAAAATATGACATTGAATATTTACATAAATTTTTAGTATAATATTTGATTTTTATATATTGAAAAAGTAAACTGGCCGAACTGTACTGGAACGAATCTGGAAATATAATACCCGACGCAAGTGAATGCTTCCTGTCCATTTATGCGAGACTGAGAAAGTTGCTAACTTACCACTTTGGATGCGAATATCAGCGATAATGTTTATGGCTTTAGTACATCTGTCTGAACTACTGTACTGCTATTGTATGAATAAGGTACACATTTTAATTATAAATACTAAGCAGGTAAAAACAAAACTGCTGCACACAACTTTACATAATTTAGTATTTTGGGGCGGTTCTAGAGTCGTGTGAAATAGCGAGTTGGCAACTGCTGGTGTGCGTCAGTGGCATTAGTAAAGTGGCGGCTGGTGGTCCCTGGATTTCTCTAATACAGAAGCATATTCTCACAAACAACCTCATAATGGCTTCTAAGCAAACACTGTCCACTAAGCAAACACTAAGCAAACAAAATGAGTAAGTAGAAAAATATACAGGAGACTGATAATGATAATGATGAAAGTGGCAAAAATTGTGTTTCGACTGCTTCTAGTTCAAATTTTCAAACTGGATCCATGTGCAATTCAGAAAATAATGGTGTTTAGAAGACTAACTTTTATTCCTGTTCAGGTTGTAGTGACTTCGGTACCCCCTACAACACTGCCGAGTTGAGGGAAAATGGCAGAAGAGAAGGAACCAACCAGCAGGGATCAACAAGCAGAGAACCACGAGACCACTCACACCCTCCTTGGGGTTCATACTATTGTAGAATATGTGTGGAGAGCAGACACTTTTTTACTTAACCCTTGTCTAGTGAATATTAAGGCACTAAAGTGGTAACCCCACATTCCACACAACAGTGTTTTCCCAGACAGGCTGTAAACAAACCATGGCACCCGCATTCAAGCTACCAGCATATCTTCCGTCTGACCAAGTGACATTGTTTGCACAATTAGAGGCCTGCCTGTACGCTTACAACCAGTGATGCAGAACAAAATGCACTCACGGTGACGGCATTGCCTCCGGACATCATTCAAGAGGTGTGAGCTGTGGTTATAACACTGCCAACCACACAGATTCGCCGCCTGGAGACTGCTCTACTCGCTACAGCCAAGGTGTTTGGCTGGTGCCAAACCGCCGCCTGAGTGAACTGCTCCTCGCCAGTAGTAGCTGTTGCAGCCTTGGGAATCTGACACCATCCTAAATGCTTCAGCAAATGCAGCTCTTGCTACAGCCGGCGAGTGTAGCATATGACAATGACCTGCTCCGGGTTCTGTTCCTACAACGCTTGCCCTTACATATTCGCATGCTACTCCTTGCCTAGAGCGACGATGGGACGCCATAGCCTGGCGAGAATTACAGACCGAAACGTTAGTGCACCAGGCGACTCGCTGGTCAGGAAATACCCTTGCCTCCGACCACTTGACAACCATCACAACCTCTTTGTGGATGTGACATGTGGTAGGCTCCAGTGGGCGAGTACAGAGCAATGGCTACTCACTAACCTTGCCTCGCATAAGTCTCCTAACCCGCAGAACCTTCTGGAGGAATTTGAGGACATCAAGCCACAGATGCCAAATGACAAGATTAAGTACACAGTCACCCATCATATTCGTACCTCAGGCTCACCATCTTACACTATCGTGCTGACTACCGCCAGAGCATGTCCAGGTGGCAAAGGATGAATTTGACAAGCTGTTAGCTGCTGGGATTGTCTGATGTTCTGAAAGCGCTTGGGCATCTCCATTGCATATGGTTCCGAAGACAACTCCATACTCGCCCCTGCGACCATGTCCTGCAGATTAATGTAGAAAAACGCCTTTTCAAGGCATTTCTTTTTTCAACCTCAACTTCATGGGATCTCAAGTGTCCTCCACAGGTATTCTGCCACTAGGAGAAAATCGAGGCTATCCGAGATTTTCAGACACCCACCACAACTAAGTAGTTTCAAGAATTCTTGGGTGTGGTTAATTTTTAGAATAGGTTTATCCCACACTGTTCCGACATCCTGAAACGTTCATATGACCACCTGTGTGGGCGTAAGCAGACGTCCAAAGTACCCCAGCCATGGTCAGAGGTGGAGTTCACCAACCTTAAGCAGGAGCTAGCTCAACTCTCAATTTTCGCCCATCCAGTATTTGATACACCAACTAGCCCCTCGACGGATGCCTCGAGGGGCTTACAACACTGCTATAGGAGCAGTACTCGAATTTATCGACGACACCTGGCGACCCAACGCTTTCTTTTCAGCAAGGTTAACACCGGCAGAGAAAATACAGCACATATGACAAAGAACTTCTTGCAATATAAGCTGCCATTCAACACTTAAGGCATTTTCTCGAGGGACGTGATTTCCACGTCTTCACTGACCACAAACCACTGGCTGCTGTCCTGGCAGCAAAGGGAGATTCCCTCTCGCCGCAAGTTACTCAACATTTCAGCTATATATCCCAGTTCACGACTGACATGCACGTGTAGGGGACCGAGAATGTCGTCGCCGATGCCATCTCTTGACCTGGCATGTGTGCACTTTTTCCCCGAGATGACCCATATCGATTACGCAGAAATTCCTAGACCCCAGCGACATGACCTGGAACACCTACAATTGCGTACCCCTTCCTCAGCACTCCGGCTCGTCCAGGTACTTGTACCTAAATCCGAGGATACCATCACATATGACACTACTTTCACTGGCATCCTATGCCAATTATATTCCAAAGCCTCATCGGCGGATGATCTTCATGGCTCTCCATTCCTTCGCTCACCATGGCATCCGAGCTACACTACACCTCCTGACCAACCAGATGGTACGACCAGGAATTAACAAGGATGTTAGAAGTTGGGTTGAAAACCGCCTACAGTGTCAACGATCAAAGATACATCAACACACACGGACGCCTCTTCAGAACTTTCCGTTACCATCGGCCAGACTTGAAGTAGTGCATGTGGATATTGTTGGCTCATTTCTTCGATCTGGGAGATGCTCGTACCTACTCACTCGTGTTGATATCTCCAGATGGCCTGAGGCAGTTCCTATGATGGACAGCAGAGTCGGCGGTTCGGGCTTTTCTTCATGGGTAGGTCTCCCGTTTTGGAGCCCCCTGCAACAATTGTTACGGACCAGGGTCAACAATTTGAATCACACTTGGAACTCTTGCAGTCCCTTGGTACCACACAACCAAACTATGGCCTACCATCATCAGATTGACAGGATGGTCGAACAGTTTCACCACCAACTGAAGGCAGCTCAGAGGGCACAACGAAACTCGACTACATGGATCGACAATCTCCCTTTAGTACTCCTCGGCCTCTGTTCAGCAACTAAAAAAATACAGTGGGTTCTCAGCGGCTGACCTTTTAGTATATGGTTCCGATATCTGCCTTCCTGGTGATCTGATCACTCCAACACCATACAATGAGCTGATGGACACGTCAGCCTTAATGGAGCGGCTTTGGAGGGCAATGTCACAGATTCGCCCTATGCCCCCTCATCGCCCATCTACATGCCCTACTTACATACCCCACCAGGACGTTCTCTCTGCTAGACATGCATTTCTGAGGGTTGATGCAGTGCATCAGCCGCTACAGCAGCCATATGAGAGAGCTTTCCGGGTGCATTTGAGGACTCCAAAAATCATAACCAGCGACTGTCGGGTGCTGAAGTGGTTGTCTCGATCGATTAGGTGAAAGCAGCACATTTCGACGCCATGCCAGCAATGGTGATCCTAGCTGCTGATGTGGAGGTGGTCTGGTACCCACACCAAAAAACTCAATCCCCACCGGCAGCGGACCCTCTTCCTGAAGATGTACCTATTGATTTCTTTTATTTACTGGTACCATCTCCAGATCCGAGCCTTCCAGCGCCTCTCTACCGATGACTACATGGACGACAGCAATGGCGACGTCAACATAGAGGGGGTCGCACTACTCGCACAGTGCATCAACCTGCCTGATTCCTCAACTCCCTGGTACCTTGTCTTGGTGGGGATGGGGGGAATACTGTAGTGACTTCGGTGTGTTGTAGGGGGTACTGTAGTCGAGGGAAAACCACAGAAGAGGAGCAACCCACCAGCAGGGGATCAAGCAGAGAATCACGAGACCCCACACACTCATACCTTCAGACGTGTGTTTACTTAACCCTTGACTGGTGGATATTATGGTACTAAAAGGGTTTTGGACTGAAGAAATGTGGAGAAGAAGAGGGAAAGTAATAAAATGTCCATGGTGTTACGGAGTCCCACCTATTTCTCCCAAAATCCGGCTTTAAGAGTCATCTTCTGATCCTGCTAATTCCCTGAGATGGAGGGAGTCTTTTTGAAATATGTGGCAACCAGATTGGCCGCCTGATAAGGGGAAGTTTGCATTTATAAGAAGTAGGTAGAGGGGGAAGTAGCGCCCTTGATACAAGATGGTGCCCCCCTACCTGCAAATCTGCCATTTTGTGGACGACGCCAGCCGGCTGCGGTCACGTGCCGCGGGCAACCAATCGGCGCCCGTTGTAACGTCACAGAGTGCCCCTGATGGCACCGGTGGAGGTGTCGCCAGAGGTGACCTGACTGGACACGAGAGGTCATGCATCGATCAGCTCTCAAAGTTGGAGGCTCTGAGAGTCTCTTTCAGTGGATCATAGGCAGCCACCATAACCCCCCCCCCCCATTATTACTGGAGAACCTGTGCTTCTGGGAAGCAAGAAGCAGCCGAGTTTATTGGTCAAAGAAGTGCCAAAAATTGAGGAATTGGTCGGCGACAACACTGGAGGGTACCGCCCGATGCCCGAGGGTCTGGATGGTGTGGCGGGCAGGCCTGCTGTGACCGGGTCACATCCACTGAGGACATTGAAGGGAAGGCACTGTTTCTAGGTCGAGGAGAAATGCCTTTGTGGAAGAAACGTGTGTATACATTGACTAGCTCAGTGACCACTGGTTGGACCAGGATTGGGATATCTGAACTTTGGGAGTGGCACGGAGATGATGTGACGGCTTCACGACACCCGAGGTCCTGCAACACGTTACTGGACCGTCAAGGACCGACTCTGGAACCGTGGGAGCCTCTCGCCATCGAGGGACAGGCGTTCTGAGCCAGGAATGTTGAAGATAGATCGGTTTTTTCCTCCCATTACCCCTTGTTGATTAGGCTAGTTAGGCCACGATATTTATACACATGTTTCAGTATAACATTGGTACATTAGTATTAGGATAGGCTGCAGGGCAGCTTGTGTTCACAACTGTTGAAGAGGACAGCGTGTGTGTGGACAACGTGGCAACGGAGAGGCAGTGGCTGACATGGACGAAGCAGCCCCCAGTGAGAGCATGTTAAGATTCACTACTTTGAACAAAAAAGTTCCAAGTAGCACAGGCTATGGTGAGCCTGTTGTGGACTTACCTGGCACAGGAGCGGGGCTGTAACACACTTGCCAGTGCGAAGGTGAGACCCCCCCCCTTTTAAATCTGCCCAGCTGACGGAGTTGCCGGAGGTCATGAGAGAAGAGATGCCGACGATCTCTAGGTCATTTATTCTTTACATCCATTCCTGTATCATTATTACTTGTATATGTGATCATGTAGCTTATGTTAGTAAATATCACATATTTTACTAATGTGTTTAAGTGCACCTTCATATTATCTATGAGTACACTAGGGATTTTATAGCCCCCACCTAGTGATCAGCGAGTTTTATATTGAAGGTTCTTAGTGGCTGGTGGGTGGTGGAGCAACATGGACCTTTATGAAAGCTTGCCCTAGGCTGGCGGTCCTGTGTCAACACTGTAAGAGTAACAACACTTTGGCAACAGGCAACATAGTGTATACCCACTAAACTGCATTGCTGGTGTGCAGAGATATTAACCCAGCTGGCGATCTTGTTATAGACAGAGAAACGCAGGTGGGAAAAGAATTCCTGCAACCTTTGGTTACAGCAGGCAAGACTCCGAGGAAGTGGTGTTTAAAGTAAGCCTGAGTCATCCTTCACTCTTCTGTGGGTCTAGGCCAGAACTGATGATAGCAGTTTCCCTTTGGTTGACTGAAGGGCTCTCAAGGTGAATCAGTGGCACTTCAGTGGTGGGAGCAAAGACCTGCAGTGGTGGACATTATGTGTTCCTCTCCTGTGGGACCAAGTGACTAGTGAGTCACGTGAGTCCGAGAGACTGAGTACTCCTGAGCCCTTAGCAGCCCCTTGCTAGCAGAGCCCCAGCTCACCCCCCCCCCTCCCCTGTAACAATGGTTAGACTTCAGGGATGATAAGCTTGGGTGTAAAGTATTTGCAATCATAAGCAATGTAACTTTTCACTTCCAAGTGTTTAAGATTATCAAATGAGTGGCAGATGTACCAAGTACCCTATTATGGCAACTCGTCCTCTTAAAAAAACGTCGCTTTTCAGTGTGTGCGCTATGGCCAAAAATGGATGTAATTTTAAATGAAATCAGCTCACGAATGTGATGTACTGTCCCTTTTTGGTTTGAGTCCTGTTATGGTTGTAGTAAGAGAAACAATCTTCGTCCACATGGTTTTATTCTCCGCCAGTAACAACAACAACAACAATTATCAGATACATGAAATATTAACAAGATCATAAACAAAAGAGCATCTGCTCCAAACATGCTACCTCCAACATCTGTAGTACTCAATCCCAACAAGTCCTCTGGTTTACTCTGTTAGGTTAAGAGAAGAAACTTTAATTGAAAGTTTTCCATGACGTTCTGAAACTTCAGGAGAATTTCCTGTGCTCCTAACCTACCAGAGGACCTTTAACTTACTGTTTGAGGAAAAAAATCCAAAATTTTATTATTTTTTTTTATTTTCAAATTGCCCATTTTCGACCATACCAGCAAACTGCCAAATTCAGACGTAATTTGTAATAGGAAAGGTTCATTATGGAGCAGATCGAAGTACAGCTAAAAGTCTATCAGAGAAATAAATGGTTGATCATAAACTATGGAAAGCTCACACTGCTGCATTACATACGTGTTGAAAATGTAGCTAATGAAGATGCTCTTGGAAAATTGTGAGAGGCCATGAATGTTTCGCATCTAAAGAGAACTTGCTCAATTTTGAGTCCAGCTTATTATGTAGCACAAGAGGCAACTGAAATTGGGAAGTTTCGATGAATTACCATAACAAGCAACAAGAAAAAATCTCTTAATTATCAACAGTTTCTTACTAGTCTTGTGAACAATTTCCACCACCGTTCCAGTCCATCCTCCTGTTTTGGTAGTACTTATAGCAACGAGGAGGACCATAGTATATATACCGACGTACAACGCAATTAGAACGTAGAAATCTGAACCATTGAGTTGGACAAACAGGAAATACTCCCTTACGCCATTGTATCCCTGGCTTTGCCTGTCAAAGTGGAAAATTATTACTTTCAGTGTACCTGGGAGTACTTTAACAAATGAGGTAGACTGCTTACGTTTCGTGTTTGTCTTGTATAGTCTTATTTATATTCCCCCCCCCCCTTTTATATCAAAATTTGTTTATTTTGTTATTGCTTTTTTTGCCTTGTTTTCCTACAACCAGCCCTCTAATGCAAGCAAGTATAGACCCAGAGCTAAACATCTAATCCAGTATCTATGACAATCATCACTTTAATGATCAAAGTTGCAGATATTATACAGCACATGATGTAAACAATGTATTAATTACAGAAACATTGTGATTGTGTTAACTTTAACGCTTTATCTCTAAGCAAACACTTAAAATGTTAGTGCCTCGAATCAAACTGTTGATAAATTCTTTTTTGTTATACTTACTGAAACGTGGTTAAAAGAGGATACTACTCAACTCTTTAATATGCCAAACTACTCAGCAATTCACAACTGTCGACCAATTCAGGGGTGGTGGTACTGCTCTTTACTACCACCAAGAACTGACATGCTTAAAAGTAATTAGAACTAGAGACTACTGTGGGGAGTATATCTTTGCCAGTTTCAGAGTCAAGGGTGCTGAGTCTGTCCTGACTGCGGGAGCCGTCTATAAAAGTCCTAACACTGATGTGTCCGAATTCAACTGTAACCTTGTAAATCTAATACTAGATAACAGACTGAACAAAAACCATCTAATTATCGCAGGGGACTTTAATATTGATCTCTGCGAGCCTGAAAACGCTCCTGCTGCTAGTTTCCTCAACTGTATGAATTCCTGCTTCCTCATACCCTTAATCACTAGACCTACTAGAATCTACTAGAATAGAATGGTCTACTATCGTAGACCACATCTGGACTAACATAACCTCTCCACTTACTTCATTACTTCATCGATACGACCACAGCCCATTACCCCTCATTTCTCCTAATCAACATTAATAAACCACCTTTAGATACAAGGAAAATAAGCTTCAGGCTGCACAAATGAAACTTCTATAAGCAACATTATTGCTGCTGCTGCTGCTAGTATCAAATGGGAAGCTGAATTAGGTGACAGTGAACATCAACCTAGCAGTGCAAACATTTCTTAAAAAAACTCTGAGCCTTTATAACTCCCACTGTCCAAATGCTAACAAGGTACAAATAAAAGGTTAAACACTCCATGGCTTACAAAGGGTATACTTAAATCTATTGCATTGTACTGCAATGAAAAAAAAACATGACCTTGGAAAGAAGTATAGGTTAGGAGTCTCCAAAAATTTTCAAATATTTACTTATCCATGCTGTCTAAAATAATTAGAAGAGCCAAAATAAAGTACTACGATAATAAATTTACCCAAATTAAGGGCAACATTAAAGAATCAAGGAGTACTATCTCCCAAATATTCGGTTCAAAAAAGATTTTGAATAAAAAAACAATTCTCCTATCAAATGATGATGGTGTGCTTTCGGCCTCAGACAATGCTACTGAATTCAATAGGTTCTTTTCATCCATTGGGACATCCCTTGCTCATGATATTCCATCCTCACTCACTAATATTAAAGACAACCTTACGGGTAACTATCCAGAGTTTCTGTACATAGCTCCCGCTAATTCCTCTGATGTTAATGAGGTAATCCTTTTCCTTAAAGCTAAGTCAAACGCCCTTGATGAGATACCAACTCTAATTTACAAAAAAAGCCTTCAGATTTCTAATTCCTGCCAATTGCATTGCTCTTCAACAAATCACTTTAACTTCAAACTTTTCCGGATATTCTAAAAAAAAAAAGCGAGAGTAACCCCAGTCCACAAATGTGGTGATCTCACTGATTTCAACAATTACAGACCTATATCAATTTCTACCAACCATGTCAAACATATTTGAAAAGCTAATCTACAAGCAGCTTTACTCATATATAGCAAAACTCAATATACTTAGCTCTTGCCAATATGGTCTCAGACCCAACAAAATCACTCACGATGCACTTATTAGTATGATTAACCTGATACATACAGCTCATGATAAAAATGAGTTCCCTGTTGGGTTATTTGTGGACATACGTAAGGCTTTTGACACTGTCAACCACCAAAACCTCCTTCTTAAATTACATCATTATGGAGTCGGAGGTCACTCCCTGCAATACCTTGATTGGCTGCTCGCCCGTTGCAGGGTGCGGTCACGGCGTTGGCGCTCTCTCAGTTGTTGGCTGACGTCTGGTGCGAGCAGGTCGCTGTTGTTGGTGTGTGGTGTGCCGGCTAGCCTGTGGGGGCAGCTGGCGTTATGGCGTCGTCGGTGACGCGGATTCGGAGGGTGGATTCTGCAGGTTTGGAGTTCTCGGCGGCTGCTGATTGGGCGTTGGTGGAAGTGACGCTTTGTGATGTTTTCCAGGTGGACCTGCACACTGTTTACGGCCTTGAGAAGGTCTCTGACAAGCGTGTGGTGATCAAGTTCTCTGCCCCTGGTCCCTATCAGCGCTTTGTGAGTGATTTTGCTGGAAGTTCTCATCTGCTCCCGGGTTCTGCTGTTACTGTGGAGGTGTCGGACCGGTGTGTGGCGCCGACGTTTGTCAGCATACATGGAGTTCCCTTGGACTTTCCCGAGGAGGTCCTTCGCACCTGCTTCTCTCGGTACGGTACTGTGTTCACTCACCGTATAACCTGCCTACGCTCAGGCCGCCTGTCTGGCTTGAGGACCAATGTGCGGACCCTTGGCATGCGCTTGACGCGTGATATTCCTTCTCAGGTCAAGTTCTACGGCTTCCAAATGCGGGTGTTCTACGAGGATCAACCACGCACCTGTTTTCGGTGTGGTTTGCGAGGACATCTTGTGGCTGGTTGCAATGCTTCCGGGATGGGGGTACCAGCTATCTTCCAGGAGAGTGATTTTCCCCCCTTGGGGGTCGGGGGTGCCCAGCCAGGTGTTGCGGAAACCGTGTCTGTCCCCCACGACCCCTCCTCGTCGGTGGTGCCTTCTGATTCGACTGATCCTACTCCGGCTGTTCAGCAGTTTGACCCACCTGGCTCGTTGGTGCCTGATGCTGCGCCATCGCTTCCTGTGCACGTCATCACTGCGGAGGTTCATCGGGCTTCGGATGGTGCTGTCATGGAGACGAGTACGTCTGTGGATGCTGCTCCATCGTGTGTAGGTGGGAGTGGCAACTTCGTCTCTTCGTCAACTTCAACATCAACGCATCACATCCAGAACCATTCACACCAGAGGACACCATCCACTGATCAACCACAACTGCGTCTGGGCCGTCACTGCCCCAGGATGGGCCCCGGGAGCAACAGACCACAGCAGGCCACCCGAGGGAGGAGGAGGGGCGCACGCCACAGCAGCTCCAGCCGTAGACCCCGCTCGCTTAACGGGAGGACCTTTGTCAGAGGAACGCGCCCGTGCCTCCCGCTTACGATGGGGCTGGTCCGACGTTGCGACCGGGGAAGGCCCTCTAGAGCCACGAGAGGACCGCAGCGTCTCCGGAGCAACAGCAACCACGTCGGATGCACGGCCACCAGACGAAGGAGCAAGACCACACGATGGTCCCTCAGGAACGCCACTCCCACCTACACACGATGGAGCAGCATCCACAGACGTACTCGTCTCCATGACAGCACCATCCGAAGCCCGATGAACCTCCGCAGTGATGACGTGCACAGGAAGTGATGGCGCAGCATCAGGCACCAACGAGCCAGGTGGGTCAAACTGCTGAACAGCCGGAGTAGGATCAGTCGAATCAGAAGGCACCACCGACGAGGAGGGGTCGTGGGGGACAGACACGGTTTCCACAACACCTGGCTGGGCACCCCCGACCCCCAAGGGGGGAAAATCACTCTCCTGGAAGATAGCTGGTACCCCCATCCCGGAAGCAGTGCAACCAGCCACAAGATGTCCTCGCAAACCACACCGAAAACAGGTGCGTGGTTGATCCTCGTAGAACACCCGCATTTGGAAGCCGTAGAACTTGACCTGAGAAGGAATATCACGCGTCAAGCGCATGCCAAGGGTCCGCACATTGGTCCTCAAGCCAGACAGGCGGCCCGAGTGTAGGCAGGTTATACGGTGAGTGAACACAGTACCGTACCGAGAGAAGCAGGTGCGAAGGACCTCCTCGGGAAAGTCCAAGGGAACTCCATGTATGCTGACAAACGTCGGCGCCACACACTGGTCCGACACCTCCACAGTAACAGCAGAACCCGGGAGCAGATGAGAACGCCCAGCAAAATCACTCACAAAGCGCTGATAGGGACCAGGGGCAGAGAACTTGATCACCACACGCTTGTCAGATACCTTCTCAAGGCCGTAAACAGTGTGCAGGTCCACCTGGAAAACATCACAAAGTGTCACTTCCACCAACGCCCAATCAGCAGCCGCCGAGAACTCCAAACCTGCAGAATCCACCCTCCGAATCCGCGTCACGGACGACGCCATAACGCCAGCTGCCCCCACAGGCTAGCCGGCACACCACATACCAACAACAGCGACCTGCTCGCACCAGACGTCAGCCAACAACTGAGAGAGCGCCAACGCCGTGACCGCACCCTGCAACGGGCGAGCAGCCAATCAAGGTATTGCAGGGAGTGACCTCCGACTCCATAATGATGTAATTTAAGAAGGAGGTTTTGGTGGTTGACAGTGTCAAAAGCCTTACGTATGTCCACAAATAACCCAACAGGGAACTCATTTTTATCATGAGCTGTATGTATCAGGTTAATCATACTAATAAGTGCATCGTTAGTGCTTTTGTTGGGTCTGAGACCATATTGGCAAGAGCTAAGTATATTGAGTTTTGCTAGATATGAGTAAAGCTGCCTGTAGATTAGCTTTTCAAATATGTTTGACATGGTTGGTAGAAATTGATATAGGTCTGTAATTGTTGAAATCAGTGAGATCACCACATTTGTGGACTGGGGTTACTCTTGCTTTTTTTTTTTTTAGAATATCCGGAAAAGTTTGAAGTTAAAGTGATTTGTTGAAGAGCAATTCAATTGGCAGGAATTAGAAATCTGAAGGCTTTTTTGTAAATTAGAGTTGGTATCTCATCAAGGGCGTTTGACTTAGTTTTAAGGAAAAGGATTACCTCATTAACATCAGAGGAATTAGCGGGAGCTATGTACAGAAACTCTGGATAGTTACCCGTAAGGTTGTCTTTAATATTAGTGAGTGAGGATGGAATATCATGAGCAAGGGATGTCCCAATGGATGAAAAGAACCTATTGAATTCAGTAGCATTGTTTGAGGGCGAAAGCACACCATCATCATTTGATAGGAGAATTGTTTTTTTATTCAAAATCTTTTTTGAACCGAATATTTGGGAGATAGTACTCCTTGATTCTTTAATGTTGCCCTTAATTTGGGTAAATTTATTATCGTACAGTAAATAGAAAACCCAACACAATTCCAAAAAAACGTAAATAGAAACTAGACACACACGGCATAGCAAATAATCCTAAGATTACAATCAATGGAGAATTAAGTACATACCTAGCAGTAAATAGGTACCTGGGAGTTAGTCAGCTGTCACGGGCTGCTTCCTGGGGTGTGTGTGTGTGTGTGTGTGTGTGTGGTGTGTGTGTGTGTGTGTGTGTGTGTGTGTGTGTGTGTGTGTGTGTGTGTGTGTGTGTGTGTGTGTGTGTGTGAAAAAAAAAAGTAGTAAACAGTTGATTGACAGTTGAGAGGCGGCCCGAAAGAGCAAAGCTCAACCCCCGTAAAATACAACTAAGTGAATACATCAAGCCTGCTTTGAAAATAAACACAAGTGAGAATGATGCTATTTCAAGAAAGCAGTGCCCATTAGCAAACATGTATCATAGCCTAATAAACCTTGTTACAATTTTTTTTTCCTCTCACAAGAATACAACATAAAGAAATCCAATCATGCATAACACAAGAAACACACGAGGAACACAGAGAACACAAAGGCACACACAGAGCAGCTACAATTAAAAATAACACAAGGGAAATAATACATGAAGCAATACGGATAAATGTACCCAAAGGGGCCACACACACAAGGCATAAGCCCACACAAACAGGAGTACAGCACCGGAGCACGCAGGAACCAGTGGAACAAATGAAAAGATACACACAACACAAAGGCCTGCACACACAGGAGCCGGACGCAACAAAACGCCCACACACACAAACAGGACGAAATGTAATGATCTGGTGCTCAGATCATTGGTTCTCCCTTCCCCCTTTCCCTCCTTCCTTCTCCCCTCCTTCCTTTTTCCCTTCCCCCTTTCTCCCCTCCCCTTACCCGTCATTCGTCTTCCCCCTTCACACCCCCCCCCTGTAGCCCATTTGTCAAGGTCCAAGGAGTTGACCTGAGGGGTTGTGCAGCCGACCTCTGTGATACCTTGCGTCCCCACGTAATCCTCCCCACTCGTTTCCCCTCTCCATCCTCTCTCCCCCCCTCTCATCCCCCTCTCATTCCCTCTCTTTCCCCTCTCAACGATCCCTTACCCATACCAGGCGAGTCAAGTGTCCCTACCCTTTATCTTGCTGGAGACGGGCTGGAACATAAATAATCAGTTTTGGTAAACATTGCTGGGAGGTACACTAGTTGCGGGTATCCAATACAGTGGTACCTTGTTCCCATCGCATAGCCGGGGAGTACTGACTCAATCTTCAGGAATTCATGTAGCCTTCCACGGCACCTCAGGGAAGATGATTGGCGGGAGATAAGGGCCAAGTCCTTATTGGCCCTAGAGAGCCAGACCTCAGGCCTAAGTGTAAAATGGTTGGCCATTGCCAAAATAATGGGTGGAGCCCTGGGGCTGTATTAGATGGTGGGAGGTGTAATCCTTCCCAGCAATAAGCTGGTAAAACAAAATTTCATTTAGTGTGTCTTGGGAGTTTTTCGGGACTGGAGGGCAAGCCAGCCCGCGTCCAAAGGGGCTGAGGGCCGCCATCAACATCTTGGCAGCAGTGTGCGATTGAAGGTAGTGTGCTCCTACGTTTCTTGCATATTGGTATTGCATTTTCCATTGCCTCTTTTATTTTGGTGGATGTTATTAGAGTAGGCTATATGTCAATTGTGATTTAAATATACAGTTACAATAATAAAGTAATTGTTAATTTCATCTTGGTGAGTTATCTGTCCCCTGGTGTTAATATATGGTATTCATGCGATTTTCATGTGCTGTGTTAGAAGTTCCCTGTGTTTCTCCATTCTTAGGAATAATAAAGTAAAGCGAGAGCCTCCCCGTTCAGTTCAATAAGACTAAATAATCCATTCAATTTCAATCACTGGTCCGTTGAGTTCCCTGATTATCGAGTCCCTTCCTTCCTGGGGACCGATAATTATAGACACATTCATTCCTTTGGAAGGTGGTGGCAGTGAAAGAAAAGGGTAAGATTAATAATCCCTTTCCTGTGATATTCCTCATTTAATATTCAGCTTATATTCGTGACAGTCCAGCGAGGGGTCATACTGGTCCGTTATTAGTGTTTGCTGGTTATTAAGTGTGGACAGAGATATTACAATAAATGATTTAATAATATTTCAATTAGGGTATATTACCATTACTATGGTAGTAGGCATTACAAGACTGAGGTACCATTACAATGGTAGCAGACATTACAATGGTAGCAGCGGTGTTTCAATAATTTCTTGACGATTATTGAAGCCTCACGCGTCTGTCCGTTCGGTTATGCTGTGTGGTGAGAGTGCAGCCGGGGCCCATGAGATAGAGTCGACGGTAATCCTATGTGGTGCGATTCGCATAGAGTAGGCGATTCTAGGGTCTTGAGAGGCTGGTAAGGTAGATTACAGGCACTTAAGTGCGCTAGCAGGCAGTTAAGTGTGGAGGCCGCCTTGGGTAGTTGGACAGGGTATTTTTTCTCGACCTCTGCAACTACGGACAGGGTGTTGCATGGTGGTTTTGCAACAACAATTCTAGGTTTCGAATTGTCTGAGCGGGGAAGTATTAGGACGCTAATTATTTATCCCCGAGGGCGTGTTAGGCGACCCAATCGCTAGCTTTCTACGGTACAACCATGAAGGTGCCGAGAGTTACTGAGGGATGGCGTAGTAGATTGTCTAGCAACGGAATTACGGTGGTGTCGGACAGTTAGATCCGTCGGTGGTCCGCTATCTAGTCTAACCGTTGACCGCAAAGGACAGGATTATTTGGTACTGTCGGGATATTGGTGAATGTTGGTAAAAGCGACAGGGCGGGCCGGGACGGGACGGTTATAGGTTAAATCGAGATCTCCTTAAGTACTACATTAAGTTCCCTGTATATTAAGTTCCTTTCAGGTTAAGCGTCCCTTCGTTAGTTAAGTATTCCCCCTGTTAGGTAATTTTCGTATATAAGTGTTATTATTTTCTAAGTATTTGTTTTATGTTTCTTTTATATCTGGAGGTGTGTACATGCATGCAGTATAAATTCTCTGGGAGAATTACCAAGGTGAGTGGTCCACTGTTTGCAAGTGAAGTGAAGTGCAGTGCATTAAAGTGGATTCGTGTATTCGTTATTCAGTGAAAATCATGAAAATTGTTGTGATGATATATTTCAAAGTCGTTTGGAAAATCTCAGTTTTGGGAATAAATTCTAATTTGTGTCTAGCCATACGATCATTGGGTCGTCAGTGTTAATTCCAGTGTGCGATTGCAGTGATCCAAGTTAGAACGTTGAGAGACCAAAAGTCGATTTTGGTCATTTAAGCGAATTAGCGTTGGGACTCTGATTTTTTCTAGCGGTTCTCAGCGCTCAGTGAGGCAGCGCTCAGTAATTGTTGCGCTCAACCAAGTGTCTAAGTGTCTGCGAGGGGTATAGCAGTTCAAGTGATACGCAAACTACACGTCGGTATTTAATTTATAATTT
>WNGS01164858.1:73522422-73545929 GCA_020271785.1 Procambarus virginalis
AACTGATTAACAAGTTAATCAAGTTAGGACGCACCCATTAACGCATCAAGTGAGGGATCAGGGTAGGCGCCAAGGCACTGAACCCCGAAAAACCCGAAGAGGAAGCCAGCGACACAGCAACCGATACAAAGCCTGCCCCTGTGTGATGCAGAAAAAGAACCGTTGGGTTCGGCCTCCGGTGGGAGGGGGGCATGGAGGCCGAACCCAGGCCCCCCCCCCCCACCACCGGAGGCCGACTCAACAGTCTCGAGAGAGAGGTGGAAGGGACGTCCCTGAAGGAACCAGAACAGCCGACGAAGCCACACCCGAACCGCGGGTATACCATCATGGCAAAGTTCAGGCACCCGCACAAACTCTCGAGCAACTGTCGCATGACCCGGGAGCTCGTCCGTAACAGACGAAGGCGGGAACGCAGGCAAAGCAGAGCCGCCGAAGGACGAGACAAGGAAGAGGCCCGAGCGTCCCACACAGGACCCAGCCAAGACTGAACCCGAGAGAGAACCAGATGGAACTTCCTTCAGTTCACCATGAACCCAAACCCGGCAAGTTGAGAAAGAATCAAATCCCTGGGGAGGCTGGTTTGGGATCCCAGCCAATCGTCCAGGAAGGCGAGAACCCGAACACCTAACAGATGCAGGCGGGCCACCATGACCCGAGTAAGGTGTGTGAAAACGTGAGGTCCTAGATTCAGAATGAAGGGAAGACAATGAAAGCGGTAACCTTGAGGCCCCACGACAAAATCAAGCCAGTGCCACCTGCCAGGTGTCGCCATTCAGACGACACCTGCACCGCTGAAGGGCAACATACCATACCCAGCATCGGCCCAAGCATGCATGCCCACATCCAACTCAAGCTAATCCGAGGATAGCTCGAGGAGGGGAAAAAAATGCAGGGCCGAAGCCAGCAAGCCACGAGTACGCAAAATCCTCCACAACCACTGCAGCTGAAAGGGAAGGAACCCGAGCATGAAGCTGCATCGTCCAACATCCCACGGAAGGGCAGGGGCAAACAAACAAGCATTGAGGAGCTTGAAGTCGCCCCCCCCCCCCCGCCTCCTGGAAATCCTGCAACACCGTCTGAGCCTCTCTCCACTCTAACGCACAGGACCAACAGAACGTGTGCCAAGCCTCCAACGAAAAGAGCGGGCAGTCTGCTAACCAGGACGAATTTGGAACTTCATAACGAACCCAGTACAGACAAGATGATCCATACACAAAGGAACACAGATCCATAACATTGATTTTCAAAAGGTTGTATATTTTCCATCAATGGAGAGCATCAGCCAAGAAGCCTTCTTTAAAATATGAATATCTTTCCTCACCCAATAAGATCTAATCTCTGAATAAAACGCAAAAAACGACTTGATTGTAACCTATCCACCGCTGCCCATTGGATGGGGGGGAGAGGGGGTTATGTGTAGGATAAACATATCAATTGTGACACTAGCCCTTCATATATGTCAGTTGCATAAATTATAAACTGTACTTGTGGTCGGTCTCGAGCCCATTGTTGATGTGACAATGTGCATTGACTTTTGTAACTAGCTTATCAAGATTATAACTTGCTTGGCTATATGAATTGTGGGGCTCAGTCCCTGAGCCCATTATGTGCCTCTGTAACACTCCACTATCGCCCATAGGATGGGTATGGGGTACATAATAAATGAACTAAACTAAGCTCTGCCTTTTTGATAACATATACAATAATAAGCTTTATTTGTGAATCTCAATTAATTAAACAATATATCACAGAACCTGTAGGCCGGGTTCGGTGAGATGAGCGAAGAGACATGGGAGATTTTACATAAGTACAGTACATGGTAGTTAAAGTAGCGAACGCATGTCAACGAATAACGAGTATATATAACAAAACTATTGTCCTATGAAGTCGATTTAACTTCCAAACGTATATTTTTTAATAAATGTTAAATGTTTTCTGGCTAGTTATTTTAGATTTTATTAAAAATACGTATTCTACTTGTTAACATTATAATTTAAATTTGTGATAATTTGTGTAAAGTGCGACAACTGGATATGCCAACAAACACTTTCCAAACAACGATATATCTTGGATAAGTTGCTCCACAACATTGACGCTTGGACCGTCGACTTCCTTTGATGCTACTTATTTACTTATTTCATAATGAAATTATATTGGTTTGGAGTAAATATATGTTTTCTCATGTTCTGCATTCAGCACCCACATTATAGTGAGTAAATATACCATATTACTACATTACTTAAATAATGTAAGGAGGGTTTGAGTAGCATTGGGTCTTTAGTGGACAGAATCTCCAATAGATAGGGCGAGGGGTCCGTAGAATTACCCAAATCTACCCAAATCCTCCTAGTATTACGTAAGTAATGAAGAAATATGATATATTTACTTACTGTAATGTTGGTGCTGCACATAGAACACGATCAAACCTATTTTCACTCTGAAATTATATAATTTCATATCGAAATTCGAAGTAAATATGTAGCAGGTGACGCCATAGGAAGTCGACGGTCCAAGCGACAAAATCGTGGAGCGACTTATCCAAGATATATTGTCGCCTGGAGAGTGTTTGCTGCCATATCAGCCTCCTGTACACAGTGATCCAGTCGTCGCACTTCTTTGCTCAAATTGTCGCAAATTTAATTAATGATATTAAAAAGTAGAATGGGTATTTGTAATAATATCTTTCATAAATAGCCACAAAACATTTAATATTTATTTATAAAAATGTGTCTGTAAGTTAAATCAACTCCATAGGACAATAATTTTGTTATATAGATACTAACGTTATTCGTTTGTATGCGTTCGCTACTTAAACTACCCATGTCCTTTTCGTTCACAGAACACCGAACCCTACACACTCTCTGATATATTGCTTAATTAATAGAGATTCACAAATAAAACTTATATATGTTTAAATGTTATCAGAAATGCAGAGATAAAATAGTTTTTGTGAATCCATCACAGAGATTATATCTTATTAGACAGGAAAGATATTCATATTTTAAACAAGGTTTCTTGGCCGACGCTCTCCCTATCGATGGGATCTATGATCTTTCGAAGATCAATGTTAATTTAATCTAAATATGGTAATAAACGAAGTTTTCTATGTCATACTAAAGACAGAAATATAAGCAGCATGTTAATACTTTAGCATAAATATAACTGAAGTGAAAGTGAAGATATATGCCCTTTTACATTTACGTGATGGCTATCTCAGGGAGTGTGAAGGCCTGCAAACAAGTGAATTAATTGTGTAATTCATTTGCATACGTGCAAAGTAACATCAAAGGTCTATATGTCAGCATAAACAAAGATGTAGACGATAATGTGACTACATTTCAAGGAAAATATATCATAAATGTAAGCCAAGACATGGTTAAATAAATAGCCAATACCACACCATCGCCGGTGTCCGGACACATGAAAACTTCCAATGCATCAGTGTCCTGCCAGGCGGCCAATACAGTCTTCACAATTCAGTAAAAAATTGTAATTCAGAGAGATGCGTTGATAAACGCAAAATGATTTATAAATAAATATATAATAAATAAATAAATATGTTTATTCAGGTAAGGTACATACATAAAGTGATTTTACATAAATGGATCGATTTATAGATAGAGCTTAGTATATACAATGCCTAAATCCACTATTACGCAATGCGTTTCGGGCAGGAAAAACATTAATATCTAAAACTTAATACTAATTGAGCATAAAGAATAAAATGTGTTGGGAACAAATACAAATAAAGATAAAAGAAGGGGGAACATGACTGAAAAAGTAGCACAAATACAATAGGTCGACAAACAGCGTTGATTAAAAAAAAAATAACAGACATGGGTTGACAATAGAGGGGTAAGGTAGGTTACAGGGAATTTATTAGGTAGTGTTTAGTTTTAATCTTAAACTGGTTGAGAGAGGTACAGTCTTTAACATGGTTGGGAAGGTCATTCCACATTCTGGGTCCTTTGATTTGTAGAGCATTTCTAGTTTGATTAAGTCGTACTCTTGGAATATCAAAACTGTATTTATTTCTGGTGTGGTGCTCATGGGTTCTGTTACAACCTTCAATGAAGCTTTTGAGGTCAGGATTGGCATTACAGTTCAGCGTTTTATATATGTATAATACACATGAGAGAATGTGCAGTGACTTAATATCTAACATATTCAGAGATTTGAGTAGGGGTACCGAGTGATGTCTGGGGCCAGAGTTGGATATTGTCCTAATAGCAGCTTTGTGTTGAGTAATTAGAGGACGTAAATGATTTTGGGTAGTAGAACCCCAAGCACAAATACCATAGTTGAGGTATGGATAGATGAGGGAGTAATAGAGAGTAACCAGGGCAGGGCGGGGTACATAATATCTGATCTTAGAAAGAATGCCAACAGTTTTTGAAACTTTTTTTGATATATTTAGAATGTGTCCCTGGAAATTCAGCTTGTGATCAATGAGAACGCCAAGGAATTTTCCATCTAATTTGTTACAAATTTGGGTATTGTTTATTTTGAGATTTATTTGATTAGAGGATTTATTGCCAAACAGAATATAGAAAGTTTTGTCAATGTTAAGGGTGAGTTTGTTGGCAGTTAGCCAAAGATGGACTTTATTTAGCTCAGTATTTACTGTGGCATTTAGAGCAAGGGGGTCAGGACTGGAGTAAATGAAGGTTGTGTCGTCAGCAAATAGAATTGGTTTGAGGTGTTGGGAGGCATTTGGAAGGTCATTAATGAAGATGAGAAAGAGGAGAGGGCCAAGTATGCTGCCCTGAGGAACACCAATGTTGATGGGTAGGGTGGGAGAAATTGAATTGTTCACAGAAACATACTGGAGCCTGTCAGTAAGGTAAGATTTGAGGTATTGCAGGGAGTGTCCTCTGACTCCATAATGATGTAATTTAAGAAGAAGGTTTTGGTGGTTGACAGTGTCAAAAGCCTTACGCAGGTCCACAAATAACCCAACAGGGAACTCATTTTTATCAAGAGCTGCATGAATTAAGTTAATCATACTAATAAGTGCATCGTTAGTGCTTTTTTTGGGTCTGAAGCCATATTGGCAAGAGCTAAGTATATTGTGCTTGGCTAGATAAGAGTAAAGCTGCTTGTAGATTAGTTTTTCAAAATTTTTTGATAAGTTAGGCAGGATTGAAATAGGTCTGTAGTTGTTAACATCTGTGAGATCACCACATTTGTGGACAGGGGTTACTCTCGCTTTTTTAGAATATCTGGAAAGGTTTGGAGTTCAAGTGACTTGTTGAAGAGCAATGCAATTGCAGGGGCTAAGGATCTGGAGGCTTTTTTGTAAATTAATGTTGGTATCTCCTCAAGGGCACTAGACTTGGTTTTAAGGGAAAGGATTATCTCATTGACGTCAGTGGAATTAGTAGGCTTTAGGTACAGAGACTGTGGATAGTTACCTGTAAGATAGTCCTTAACATCAGTACTGGAAGATGGAATATCATTTGCAAGGGATGACCCAATGGAAGAGAAGAACCTATTGAACTCAATAGCAGAATCAGAGGCTGAAAGCTGACCATCGTTATTGGACAGGAGTGTTGGTTTGTTGTTTAAAATCTTCTTTGATCCCAATATTTGTGAAATTGTGCTCCAAGTTTTTTTAATGTTGCTCTTTATTTGGGTAAATTTATCTTCGTAGTATTTAGTTTTGGCTCGTCTAATTATCTTAGATAGCAGTAACGAGTAATTCTTTGAGAATTCTTTGGAGACGGTTCCTAACCTATACTTCTTCTCAAGGTCATGTTTTTTATTAATGGATTTAAGTATTCCCTTTGTAAGCCAGGGATTGTTAAGCCTTTTGGTTGTGACTTGTTTTGTAAGCATAGGACAGTGGGTGTTATAAAGGCTAAGAGTTTTTTGAGAAAAGATTGCACTGCTAGGTTGATGTCCCCTATGTTACCTAACTCGGACTCCCAGTTGACATTATCAGCAGCAGTTATAAAATTGTCTATAGCAGATTCATTGTGCAGCCTAAAACTTATCTCCCTTGACTCTAGAGGTGGTTTGTTAATGTTAGTTAAGAGAAATGTGGGGTAATGGTCTGTAGTGCTATCGGTGATTATACCTGAAGTAAGCGGAGAGGTTATGTTGGTCCAGATGTGATCTAGAGTCGTGGCAGTACTATCAGTGATTCTAGTAGGTCTAGTGATTAAGGGTATGAGGAAGCAGGAATTCATACAGTTGAGGAAGCTAACAGCAGTAGGGTGTTCAGGCTCGCAGAGGTCAATATTAAAGTCCCCTGCGATAATTAGATGGTTTTTGTTCAGTCTGTTATCGAGTATTAGATTACTAAGGTTTGAATTGAATTCGGACACATCAGTGTTAGGAATTCTATAGACTGCACCCACAGACAGGATAGACTCGGCACCCTTGACTCTGAAACTGGCGAAGATATACTCCCCACAGCAGTCTCTAGTTCTAATTACTTTTAAGCATGTTAGTTCATGGTGGTAGTAAAGAGCAGTACCACCACCTCTCTGAATTTGACGACAGTTGTGAATTGCCGAGTAGTTAGGCATGTTAAAGAGTTGAGTAGTATCCTCTTTCAACCACGTTTCAGTAAGTATAATAAAAGTGAATTTGTTGTCAATAGTTTCAATCAAGGCAAAAAATCATCGAAGTGTTTACCTAAGGATCTAACATTTAAGTTGATTACAGAGATATTGTGATTATGTGTTAATACATTGTTTACATCATGTGCTGTAAAATATCTGCAATTCAGATCATTAAAGTGATGATTGTCATACATAGTGGATAAGAGGTTTAGTTCAGGGTCTAAACTTGCCTGCATAAAAAGGCTGGTTGCAGGAAAACAAGGCAAGAATGGCAAATTACAAAATAGAATTATGATATAAAAGGGGAAAAATATATAAACAAGTCTATACAAAACAAAAACAAAATGAACAAAAAAGAAAAAATGAGGTAGCTTACAAGGGGCTTACAGGTACTCTCAGGTACACTGTAAGTAATAATTTGCATTATTGAGACACAGGCAAAGCCAGGGGTACAAGGGAGTAAGGGAGTATGGCGAGGCTAGGCAACCTAGGTAATAAATGAAATCAAAGAAAAAAGTTGAATAATAAACATTGGCAAATTTAAGCTAAAGATTATTAACTATAAGTAGTTATGATCGTAAATTAAAAAGACCTAAAGAAATATAAAAGCACTCGGTTAATTATATTTTAAATACATATATAAACTTTGTTTTCAAACGTTTATTGTAACAATATCTCAAGTATAAGAGTCAAGATATATTTTGGACTTAACAATTTCCTATAAAGTTGCAATGCTACCTTAATTGTATATGATCATCATCATATACAGACAGAAATTAACTTATAAAATGTTGAGGTAAAGATAGACGTATGTTAATTATGACGCATAATCACTCTTAAGAACTTAATTATAAACCATGATATTATAATTATAATAATTCATTTTTTTGGGGGGGAACAGGAAGCCACAGTATATCCATACACGATAGGCTTTTATCAAGGTCATCCTTAAGGTCGAATTACTGACCCCACCCAGGATGCATCCCCCACAACAAGCTGACTAACTCCTGAGTACCTGTTCACTGGTAGGTGAACAGTCGCATTACGTGAAAGGAAATTTTCCCAACCATTTCTGTCCCGCCCAGGATTCGAACACGGAATTCTGGATTGTGCGTCGAGAACGAACCCGACTGTAATACTGGGACCCCTATACATATGATGATATGTTTTATATTATCAGAAAATCGGAAACATAAAATATATTTGCAAATATTGGTCATTAAAGTATTTTGGAAACAGAGGTGTATTTTAGTTATCTTAATATAGAACACGAACATCATAGACTCATCCTGTGAATGGTAGTTTATTGTGCACCCCATACTCATCCTGTGAGTCCTGTTTACGTGCACCCTATACTCATCCTCTGTGCGGTAATTTATTGTGCAACCCATACTCATCCTCCGTGCGGTAATTTATTGTGCAACCCATACTCATCCTGTTACCAGTAGTTTGTTCAACCCCATACCCATCATGTGACCTGTAATTTATTGTGCAACCCATTCTCATCCTGTTACCAGTTGTTTGTGCACCCCATACCCATCCTGTGACCTGTAAATTATTGTGCAACCCATACTTATCCTGTTACCTGTAGTTTATTGTGCACCTCATACTCATTCTGTGTGTCATATAGGACATTGTGCAACCCTTTCTCATCGTGTGTATCTTTGTTTACTCTGCTCTCCATACTCATCCTCTGTGCGATAGTTTCTTGTGCAACCCATACCCATCGTGTAGTTCATTGTGCAACCATTGTGCAACAGTGCAACCCATACCCATTGGTAGTTCATTGTGTACCCTTTACTCATCCTGTGAGCATAGGGTACACAATGAGTTCATTTTTACTCCATGTTCATCATCAAGAAGTGTATTTTACCAGCACTGTAATATAAATTAAGAATAAAGGCTTAACTGGATTACGGACCCATAATCAAAATAAAAGCCATCACTAATTATAATGACAAACGGCCTAGGCTACACTTCCGCCTTTGACAACCGGCCGCCGGAGGTGCTTGGTTTATTGTACACCCTCGCACACCCAGCCCTGGGAAGCGGGCATTGGAATGTGGACATGTGAACCATTACCCCTTCCCCCCCCCCTCACTCCTCCTGTTAACAATAATACAAATAATAATAAAAAAAACTAATAATATTAATAAAAATAATAATGTAGAAACTTACTGTAATACCCTTGTGCTTGAATGAAGGTGAAGGAAAGACTCAATAAATGTGTAAGTGTATTAAAAACTAAATTTTCAAATCTAACCTTCATTCCTTCTCAATGTGTTTTATACCATGAAATGATTATACATTGTTCTATTGTGAACATTGTATACAGGGCCTTAGGATATACATCCCCACAACAATGAACTACCTCCCAGGTAGCTAATTACTGCTAGGTGAACAGCAGTTCATCTAGCAGTGAACACCACCTGCCAGCTCAACTAGTAATGAACACCACCTGCACATCGCACCGCACCACTTGCCAGCAGGTGCAGAAATACGATGGAGAGAGAAAAGTATACAATATTTCAAGTATAGGAATAGAGATATATTTAGGATTTAACGTTTTCCTACAAAGTTTCAATAAAATCTTTATTTGATGGTGCTACATAGCCTTCCCGGCTTGGTGCCTTCTTTGATAATTACTTCTTTAAAAAGCTTCTTTAAAATAGTGTGTCTCCTTAAAGTCATACTGTATTTTGGACACAAAATGAGTAAAATCCTTTCCGATTGGAGTTGATGAGTACATGGGTGGTACAGATAATTAATAGTGATCGACACAAACTCAGAAATGTGGATGTCATAGTGCTTTGTGTACTGTCTATGGATATGTGACCCAGTGGAGGCAAGGACATTAATGGAACAAAATGGTTGAGTGTCCATGTTTTATCCCCTTACTTGAGATTGCCCCTCCACATAATATAAATGGGAGCCTGCTTCACTGCTTCACTGCTTTCTCATCCTCATATCGGACATAGACAAGAACACAACCTATAGCACTGAATCATCCTTTGCAGATGACACTAGGATCTTCATGAGAGTAGGCAACATAGAGGACACGGCAAACCTCCAGCCAGATGTAGATCAGGACTTTCTATGGGCTACAGAAAATAATATGGTGTTTAACGAAGATAAGTTTTTCCATAGCTCATGCGCTATGGAAAAAATGAAAATATAAAAACGGAAACCACGTACAAAACTCAGGCAAATCATAACATAGAACGAAAAGGCAATGTAAAGGATCTGGGTGTACTCATGTCGGAAGACCTTACCTTTAAAGAACACAATAAAGTAGCCGTCACAACTGCAAGAAAAATGACAGGTTGGATAACAAGAACTTTTCACACTAGAGATGCTATACCGATGATGATACTTTTCAAAACGCTTGTGCTCTCTAGAGTGGAGTACTGCTGCACAATGACAGCCCCTTTCAAAGCTGGAGAAATTGCTGACCTGGAGAGCGTGCAGAGAGCCTTTACTGCTAGAATCCACTCAGTAAAACATCTAAACTACTGGGACCGACTAAAGAGCCTAAATCTGTACTCCCTTGAGCGCAGGCGGGAGAGGTACATAATAATTTACACGTGAAAAATATTAGAGGGGCTGGTCCCAAACCTGCACACAGAAATAACATCACATGAGACCAAAAGACATGGCAGGATGTGCAGAATACCCCCGTTGAAAAGCAGAGGTGCAACAGGTACTCTGAGAGAGAACTCTATCAACATCAGAGGCCCGAGACTGTTCAACACGCTTGTCCTTGTGTCAAACGGTGTCCCAGCAACTACGTACCGGGCAACGGATTCCAGCGTCTGAACAGGAGAAGCTGAACAAGAGCACACACGACGGCCGTTAAGAGAGCGATGGACATCAGCCTGCACCGACAGGCGGCGGGGAGAGTCAAGAGATGGAGGAGAAGGATGGGAAGGAGGATCGGAGGGAGACGAGGAAAAAGACACAGGAGACATGAGAGACCGGGTAGAAACCCGGTCTGAAGAAAAAGAATGGGAACCCCAGACAGAGGACCAGGAGGGGGACCTTTTGGGACAGAACTCAAAGGAACAGAGGAGGGGGCAAAGGGCGTATCAGGGTCCAAGGCCCGGAAACAGTTGTGAGTTTGAGAAAGGTGGGAAGGACGAGGAGAGGAAGAGCGCAACACACGCGCATAAGAGACGTTAGCATAAGGCGGGAGCCGGCGAACCTGGCGCCTCGCCTCAGGAAAAGATAAACGCTCCAGCTGCTGCTTCAAGTTGAGGACGGCTGCCTCAAGCTTGTAATGGATACAGGCACGGGAGAAGGTAAGATGGGCCTCACCGCAGTTGAGGCAGCGAGCTTGGGGAGAAGTGCACTCCGACTTAGAGTGACCTTCACCCCCACACAAAGGACAGAGAGAGACAGTCCCAGAGCAGCGGAGAGCACCATGCCCAAACCTCCAGCACTTGTTACAAAGCCGAGGAGAAGGAATATACTCCTGGACAGAGCACCTGGCACTAGCAAGAATGACAGAGGATGGAAGGGTCCTACCATCAAAGGTAATCTTCACAACCCGATGGGGTTGACGGCAATGACCACGAAGGGGACGAGTAAACGAGTCTACCTGGAGGACAGAATGGCCTTGGGCATCAAGGATGTGCCGAATATCATCATGGCAGTCCTGCAGATTCTGAACACCGGTCGCAACATGGGGCGGGAGGAGAATAATGCCAACACTGGCATTCAACCGAGCGTTCTTTGAGACCCGAACAGGGATCTCGCCAAGGCAGGATAAGGCAGCCAAGCGGGAAGCTGCATCCCGAGAAGGATCAGCAATGACACGTGTACCGAGACGAGTGGGGTTGACGGTAACAGAGGCACCCACGGAATCAACAAGATGCAGATGGAGGAAGAAATCATCAAGAGGCGCAGAATCAAGAGGGAGGAGATCAAAGTATTTGGCCCTTGAAGCGGGACCAAACAAGGCCTGATTCGCATCAGTATGGGAAGGACTCGAGCGAGTGTGGCCGTGGCGCTGACGGCGTTGAGAACCCCCAGAGAGAGAGGGGTTAAAAGGTGCAGTAGTCACAACGAGAGACTTAGCCGCACCAGGGGACGAAGTGGTCACCACTGGGGGCTTGAGGCTCGACCCAACCACAGAGGGGGGGGGGGAGCTGGGGGAAGAAGTCAGGATGGTCAAAGGAGGAGCAAGGTCGGGGCCCAACGCAGTGGGGTCTACAGAGCCCGGTCTTCCAATACAGGCCGACTCGGGGGCTTGGTCGCCCATCCCACGAGCCTGAGATGGTACAACAGAAACATTCAATGACATACAGACAAAGAGAGAAATTCATCCACGAATGTGCCCAACACCCAACAGGACACCCAACAGGAAGCTATCGCCGATCATGCCGGGGCCCCCTAGGGGTGCGTCGTGAGTATATGCCCGACAAACGCCACCTTAAGAACCGTCAGTCCATTGAGATCGGGTTCAGCGACGAAAGGAAGATTGACAATAAAAGGTTCCCCTCGCTCGAGACGTTGGGTACTACAGTTCTACGGGTGCAAGAGTATGCCTCCTCAAGCACCCGGGCGTCAAAATAGAAGAAGTCCAGAGGAACAACCAAAACAAGCAAAAGGTCGGCAGGAAACGACAAGCAGATAGGAGGAGAGGGGGAGAAAAACGAAACATAAGGAAAAGGAAAAGCGATCCGGCACAATTAGAGAAGACAGCAGCAGGAGTGGAAGGCCACAAAAGGACAGAGGACTGTCCCATAGAGCATCACACTCCAGCAGCCGTCTACTAAGCCCTTCACGGCGCCAACGGGCCGGATGGGGAGGGGGTGCAGAGAGGGTAGCCGACGTCGACGAAGAGGCCCCTATGTGAGAGTGTGTGGCCCCTTTTAATCTTCCCAGTTGAACGAGTTGTTGGAGGTTGTGAAAGAAGTGTTGCTGATGATTTCCAGACTGTTGATTCATATTTTTTCATTCCTGTAATGATTTTAATTCTATATGTGATCATGTAGCTTACGTCAGTAAAATCACATATTTTATCATTGTGTTTAAGTATGCCTCCATAATAATCTCTACGAGCATACACGCGGGATATCATAGTCACACCTACGGCACATCACGTTTTCTATAGAAGTTCTTATTGTCTGGAGAGTGGTAAAGCAGCACAGACTTATATAAAAGTGTACCCTAGGCCATCCGACCAGTATCAGAGCTGGAATGGTGGCAACAAGCAATGTAGTGGCTGGAGAGAGGTAAAGCCACACAGACTTTTATGGGATTACCTTGGGCTGACAGTCCAGTGTCAGATCTATAGGCGTAGCAACACTGTGGCAACAAGCATTATAGAATACACCCACTGAACTGCATTGCTGGGGTGCAGATATATCAACCAGTGTGTAGGGTTCGCGGGGGAGGGGACGGACGTGTTGCCGTCGTGCTCCGTGAAAACACTGGAATAAACCGGGCTTTTTTAGGATTACAACTATGTATTACAGCCCACAGTGATCACCAAGTGTATAGTGACCCCGTAGGAAAATTGAATACGGAAATTAATAATGGAACTTTGGGTTAAATACAGAATAAACGTGGGACCACGTGGTGAGCCACTGCCACCAGGTTCATGTGTACAGGCATAAGCGATATATATCAAATATAGGGAGCAGTGATACGTTGAACAGTGAAGTGGAACGTGTAACACAACACATAAATTAGTGGATAGTGTTAGAGAATTGTACATAGAAATAGTATAAATGTAAAGTTGTGGCAGGAGGCATCACACTAAGCTGTTTACACCACAGCCACGAGGCCTACACAGTGTAGGGACATCCCTCAGTAACAGTATACTCCCTCAGTGATAATATACTGCCAATATATATTGTAATATGGGAAAGTGGATCTAGGAACTAGTAATAGAGTAAGTGAATAACATTGCAAGCCGGAAGAAAGCAGAAAATCCCTTAGGGTATTACAGGCAAATAATCAGTGTATAAATCAAGTAACTGGCAACCGGTGGCATCCTGCCCCCGACCTGGGACAAACAACGGTCAACTAGACGGTCCCCAAGGGGACCATATTTCTCCACAAGGCGATAAGTACCCCCACATAAACTTGAACAAATAAACATATGTAATATTATAAATATACTGTATACATATTATATATACATACATATAATATTATAAATATATCCATATAATATTATAACACCACAAACCCAACATGGAGGCGTGTGGAGGCTGCTTTAAGTCACTTCGGAAGAGTGTTGTAGGCATTGTATGTAACATTTGTAACATAAGATTTCACCTGAGTTGTACAGGATTACCTACACAATATGCAAACCGGGAAGGTAACTACTGGATCTGTCAAAGTGACAGACAGATGTGGGAAAACATCACCAAACTAATGAATAACATTCCTGAAGTACACAGGCTACAATTCACACAAAAACTACCAGAAATATATGCAGAGTATATAAAGACAGCAACGAACTCTGAGCACAACCCAGGGACTGAGAATTTAGAGAGTCAAAGTAGCAATGTAGAAGGACATAGTGTCGAGGTACACAAAAATGAAGGCAATATTGTAGAGCAAACTGGTGATATGAATAAGGAGAGGAAAAATGAGACGAATGAGAACACAAATGAGAAAGACGAAAGCAACAAGGAGAAAGATAAGGGCAATACCGAGAATGAATGCAGAAACGAGAAAGTTGGAACAAAAAACACAGAGGTAGCCAAGTCGTGCACGGGTACAAACAAGAATAATACAATCACAGATGAAAATATTTGCAGGTATTATGCAAAAGGACAGTGCAGATATGGGCCCAGAGGCACGGAATGCTCATTCATGCACCCACGGAAATGCCGAAACTGGTTAGGGAAAGGCAGATGTCGTTTTGATACAGAGTGTAGATATTTTCACCCTAAGCTATGCAAACTCTCAGTTAATGAGAGGAAATGCTACGATCTTCATTGCCCTGATTTCCACGTCAGAGGTACACAGCGCTATATAAGAGAGGAAGTCCAATATAATAGCCCTGAAATTTTTTAGAGGCAGAGAAACAGAGGGAGAAACAGACAGGCAGAAACGTGGCAGGAGTACGGATGGAGAGGGGGAAATGCCCAAGACTGGACTACGGTTCGTCATCAAGCCCACACATACTACACCCCCCAACTACACAGAGACTACCACACTCCCCAGTATCACTTCCAAAACTGGACAAACCATTGCCACAACAACACACCCTGGGTCAGGGTAGAGAGGAGGGAGAACTACCAAAACCTTCCAGAAGTGACACACAATATGGACAATCATTCATATTTGCAAACATTCAAGGTTTAAAGCCAAAGTCAAGAAATAAAGTTAAGTTCATAAATGGCCTCCTATTAGAGTCAAACTCAATATTTGGGGCATTCACGGAAACTCATACAAAAGATTACATGGATGGTGAAATCTGGATTCCAAATTATAATTTATATAGATGTGATAGAAAAACTAGGTCAAATGGAGGAGTAGGTCTGTATATTAAAGAGGACCTGGTATGCACAGAACTACTAAACTCAACTAATGAGGTGGTAGAGGTACTTGGAATTAAGGTAGAGAAACTAAACCTAATTATTATTCTAATATATAAACCGCCAGATACAACGGTTGAGGAATTCACAGAGCAGATGCACAAAATAGAGAACATACTTGATAACCTAGCAAACCCAGCTCCAGATATTATCTTCCTTGGAGATTTCAATTTACCGAGTCTAAGATGGAGAATGGCAAACACAAATATCATAGCAGGGAATGACCCGGGAAATAACCAACCACAGGTCAGAGAACTTTTGAGATTCTGTGACAAATTCTCGCTCAATCAACAGATTACAGAACCAACTAGGAACGAAAACACACTAGACTTGTTATTCACAAACAATGATGAACTAATCAGAGACATTACAATCTCAGATACTTCATACTCAGACCATAAGCTCATTGAAGTGCGAACTAGCATAAATAACGGTAGTAGGTCTAAGAGACCCAACAAGCGAGAAGGAATATTCAATCAATTCAATTTCAACAATAAGAGGATCGACTGGGAAAAAATAAATGTAGACCTTGCAACCATTCAATGGGAGACGGTCTTAAGCGACAAAACTCCCACACAGGGAATAGCTCAACTGACAGCTGAAGCTTACAAGGTCTGCTTGAAGCACGTGCCTGTGAGGAGGGGCAGAAAGAGGACCACTCTAGAAAGAGAACGCAGACGACTGTACAGGAGAAGGAAAAAAATAACGGAAATGCTTCGGCAGACACAACTATCACAAGCAAGGAAAATAAGCCTAAGCAGGGAGATCGAAGAAATAGAACAAACGTTGAAGCGATCATATGAGTCTGAGGAAATGGAATTGGAACAGAAAGCTATACAAGAGATAAAGAAAAATCCAAAATATTTTTCACATACGCAAAATCAAAATAAAAAACCTCGACCAGTATTGGACCGTTAATTACAAATGAAGGTACGTACACAGAGGACAACAAAGAGATTAGTGAAATTCTAAGAAGCCAGTATGAGGCTATGTTTAGCACACCAATAAACAACATGAAAGTTGATGACCCAGACAGCTTCTTTATGAATGACATTCAAGCTGCAGATAATATAACGGATATTACCACAAACTCGGAAGACTTTGAAAGAGAAATTGACAATATGCCTATGCACTCAGCTCCTGGGCCTGACTCATGGAATTCAATATTCATAAAGAAATGTAAAGTACCAGTAGCGAGAGCACTCAGCGTAATATGGAGAAAGAGCCTGGATACAGGGGAGATACCAGCAGCACTTAAATCTGCAGATATAGCTCCGTTGCACAAGGGGGGAGTAAAGCCTTGGCAAAAAATTATAGGCCAGTTGCACTAACATCACACATAATAAAAGTGTTTGAAAGAGTGATTAGGAATCAAATTTCTAGTTTTATGGAAAACAATGAATTGCACAACCCAGGACAACATGGATTTAGAGCGGGAAGATCCTGTCTGTCACAGTTACTCAACCACTATGACAAAATCACAGAAGCCCTAGAAGAAAAGCAAAATGCAGATGTTGTATACACAGACTTTGCAAAGGCGTTCGACAAATGTGACCATGGGGTGATAGCTCACAAAATGAGGTCAATGGGAATAACTGGAAAAGTAGGACGCTGGATACTCAATTTCTGTCGAACAGAACACAAAGAGTAACAGTCAATCAATAAAATCGAGTCCAAGCGATGTTAAAAGCTCTGTACCTCAAGGTACAGTCCTTGCACCGACACTGTTCCTTATTCTCATATCTGATATAGACAAANCACAAAACCATTGTCCCTTCTTTAAATAAATATTATTATATTATATGCTACTCCCCCCCCCAATGATTTGTTAACCATTTTTAAACTTGTGCATCTCAATGCATAATTTTAAATAGTTGTGCCAGTTGAAGATAAATGGTCAGAGAGCGTAAAGTGATCATTTCATATGATTCATGTGATTGAAATGTTATAACCCACGTACTGTCGAATGCATCTTTAGTGACAAATATGAAGGGGTGAAAAAGACTTCCAGACACCATAATGGTGTTCCAGGAAGAGCTGATGTGTCTCAGTTAGGTACCAGTTAGGTACTTTGGTGAAATTTCGCAAAATTTCTCGATGATTAAATTAATCATATTTATACCATGGCTAAACCTTTCATGTATAACTGAACGTGCTCTATCAACCATTTCCTACATTTGGCCCACACTCAGTAGACGCCACTGTGATAAAATATGATTCATCTCTGAGGAATTATTTACCAATCAGGTTGTTGATCCTTCAGCGTGGGAGGTATGAAAGCCTCCATTTCCGAGGAAGGACTTGTAGAGACTGAATTAGTAGCTGCCGGTGGCCATGATTCCTGTGGGGTTCCTGGTACTGATGAAGCACCCCGCACAATGTGAGTTACCCGTGTCGTCTGGGGTTGTCGGCCGAGATAATGGGGACTTTTTCGAGTACTCTGATGGTACGACCTCTATCTTGTGGATCTCAGCTGTAATAAACCATTAAAAATGCAGTAAGGTTTTCGAATTCAGAGGATTATCAATTTGTAAGCTACAAATTCTATGCACTTCAGACCGACAATGTTTACACGCGGAATAACAATGTTAAATCTTGTACATCGTTCAGCCTGCACAATTAGGCCATTATTTCGAGCCATTCTCAGTCATGCCCATGCCAAAAAACCTGCGTTAAATGTAATGAAACGCCATTTTCTGGGTGAGTCCCAGAAGCTTCCCGGAGTTATCCAGGCTGAATGGATATGTACAACTTTCTGGCATCGGTCAATGTGCTTGGAGTTCTTGCCTACCGGGGACCACGAGCCAGGACCTGGCTCCGTCAGAGAGGTATGAGGAGCAATGGCCTATAGAAACCCCAATGGGGTTGGGAGCATTTTATGTCTGCCATCGAATGGGTCTGGCACCGAGAAGGGTAGACGCCCCAAACCAAACCCCTATTCTGGTGAAACTAATTCTACCGATAGCCGAACGAGCAGACAGAACTCCCCAAACGAAAAATAGCAAACGATCTTGATGTCGTCATATTACTGTGCCGCTATCTGCACAGCCTCCCCCCCCTTCTCCGGGAGGGGAAAGGAGAAGCCCCATACCCTTGCACCGGCAATCCAAGCACCAGTTCTGAGGTTGGATGTCAAAACATATGTAAAACACCGTCGATTGATTGAGGGATGCCGGGAAACCTCCGGGGCTCGCCGAGAATATGGCGTTTCATTCCATTTAACGTTGTTTTTTTGGGGAGAAGCCCTGTCGGCTCCCTGAAGCAAACTATCCAGTGATAAGGAAAAATATGGAATTGCCTGGAAGGCTGACAGTCCGCACTCTTCAATGCAAAGTCGAGACAACTGGCTGCAACCGCCGACCCAATGCAACGCAGGCCCTTCCAGGCCCAGGGACATTCACAAGATATCGAACAGCCAGGACCCTGTTCGACCACCAAAAACCCCGTGCCCGAATGTCAACCCAAGACATGTTGCCAAAGACTGCCGCCAAAGCAGCAAACTTATGAATGTCGTGGGCACGGGGATAGACCGCAGGCTGGCTAGACTTAACAACCCTGTGGACGACCTGCGAGACCCGAGCCAGGGAACAGGGAAGAAGGGGAAACTGGGCCAACCCAAAGCGCAATCCCGGCCACCGAAGCCGTGGTGTGCAAATAACGGTGGAGAGCCGCAACAGGAAACAACACATGATGCACCCCCAGCCTAACTAACCGAGCATTAAGAGCCCAAGGATCCCTCCAGGAAGCTGCCATCTCATTCTTCACAAGAAAAGAAGGAGACTGCTGCAAGCGAACAAACCTACAACCAGGACCGAAGGAGCAGAATCCCCTGCACCGCAGGATAGCAAGAAGCTCCCCAACCCGACTCCCAAAGGTCAATGGCAACAGGAAAAAAGAGTCTTTGAAAAACAATCCTGAACTGAAGGGGGGCCAAAACAAACCGAGGGAAAGAGAGAAGATAGAGCACGCAGTCCAAAGACTAGAGACAGTTCAGTAGGAGCATGAGCAGGCTGGAGGTGAAACAACACACAATTCAGCTTGCGGAACGGGGTAAAAGTAACAACACTGAAAGCAAGCTGAAGCGGCTCTGCCAGCGCTGCATGATATGAGGCGACAGTATTCGGCATGAGATGATGGTCCTGGAACAACCACGAAAGGACAAAATAATCCTATCAGAGACCGAAATACACCTATGCAGTGATAGGAAAAAATGGAAGAACCGCCAGGAAACTTCGTACTGCTGCCGAGACAAAGAAAGCAGGTGGGAGACCAACAACGAAGTTACCTGCGTACCGTACAAGTGACGACAAACACGAGTCAAAAAATCCAGACGTGAAGACTCGAGGAGAAGAACGAACCAGCCTTGTACCAGCTGGACCCATCTGCTGAAGAGGCAGAGCCACAGGACGACCCTCGGGTTTGGACAATTCTTCCCTATTAAGTCTCCAAGCGAGCCTGGACCTGGAGCAACAGCTGAACAGGTGAGGAAGAAGTACAGGTAACCCCCCACTTCGCCCAGTCCAGCCGGAAGGTGTCGACCCAATCGGCCTCACAATTGGGGAAGGGCACCATGTATACAAGGAGACACCTCGACCACGCCAAATTGAAGAGATCCACTTTCGGAGGCCCGAACGTCTGGCAGAGCCAACTGAACAAGGCGGCATCGACCGTCCATTCCATGGACGGAAATGAACCAGGACAGGCTGTCTGCCAGGACATTGGACACCCTCCCGAATGTGAACCACCAGGAGAGCCAAACCCCAAGAACTCAGCAGACGAGTCACCCAAAGAGACAAGGACTGCATCGAACCCCCTCAGTTCAGGCAATGAACCATCGTGGAACAGTCTGAATGGAGCCTGATTATCAATCCGCAAGCGATTCAAAGCCTCCAGAGCGACATCCACAAACTCCCATACTGAGCTGTGAGCCCAACGGATGGATGGACCTCACCGCCCCTGGCCAGGGTGGGGAGCACTGGTCACATAGCCCCAGCCAAGAGACGACGCACCCATTAACGCATCAAGTGAGGGATCAGGGTAGGCGCCAAGGCACTGAACCCCGAAAAACCCGAAGAGGAAGCCAGCGACACAGCAACCGACACAAAGCCTGCCCCTGTGTGATGCAGAAAAAGAACCGTTGGGTTCGGCCTCCGGTGGGAGGGGAGCATGGAGGCCGAACCCAGGCCCCCCCCCCCCACCACCGGAGGCCGAACTCAACAGTCTCGAGAGAGAGGTGGAAGGGACGTCCCTGAAGGAACCAGAACAGCCGACGAAGCCACACCCGAACCGGCGGGTATACCATCATGGCAAAGTTCAGGCACCCGCACAAACTCTCGAGCAACTGTCGCATGACCCGGGAGCTCGTCCGTAACAGACGAAGGCGGGAACGCAGGCAAAGCAGAGCCGCCGAAGGACGAGACAAGGAAGAGGCCCGAGCGTCCCACACAGGACCCAGCCAAGACTGAACCCGAGAGAGAACCAGATGGAACTTCCTTCAGTTCACCATGAACCCAAACCCGGCAAGTTGGGAAAGAATCAAATCCCTGGGGAGGCTGGTTTGGGATCCCAGCCAATCGTCCAGGAAGGCGAGAACCCGAACACCTAACAGATGCAGGCGGGCCACCATGACCCGAGTAAGGTGTGTGAAAACGTGAGGTCCTAGATTCAGAATGAAGGGAAGACAATGAAAGCGGTAACCTTGAGGCCCCACGACAAAATCAAGCTAGTCCCACCTGCCAGGTGTCGCCATTCAGACGACACCTGCACCACTGAAGGGCAACATACCATCCCAGCATCGGCCCCAAGCATGCATGCCCACATCCAACTCAAGCTAATCCGAGGATAGCTTGAGGAGGGGAAAAAATGCAGGGCCGAAGCCAGCAAGCCACGAGTACGCAAAATCCTCCACAACCACTGCAGCTGAAAGGGAAGGAACCCGAGCATGAAGCTGCATCGTCCAACATCCCACGGAAGGGCAGGGGCAAACAAACAAGCATTGAGGAGCTTGAAGTCGCCCCCCCCCCCCGCCCTCCTGGAAATCCTGCAACACCGTCTGAGTCTCTCTCCACTCTAACGCACAGGACCAACAGAACGTGTGCCAAGCCTCCAACGAAAAGAGCGGACAGTCTGCTAACCAGGACGAATTTGGAACTTCATAACGAACCCAGTACAGACAAGATGATCCATACACAAAGGAACACAGATCCATAACATTGATTTTCAAAAGGTTGTATATTTTCCATCAATGGAGAGCATCAGCCAAGAAGCCTTCTTTAAAATATGAATATCTTTCCTCACCCAATAAGATCTAATCTCTGAATAAAACGCAAAAAACGACTTGATTGTAACCTATCCACCGCTGCCCATTGGATGGGGGGGAGAGGGGGTTATGTGTAGGATAAACATATCAATTGTGACACTAGCCCTTCATAATGAGTAGCATTGGGTCTTTAGTGGACAGAATCTCCAATAGATAGGGCGAGGGGTCCGTAGAATTACCCAAATCTACCCAAATCCTCCTAGTATTACGTAAGTAATGAAGAAATATGATATATTTACTTACTGTAATGTTGGTGCTGCACATAGAACACGATCAAACCTATTTTCACTCTGAAATTATATAATTTCATATCGAAATTCGAAGTAAATATGTAGCAGGTGACGCCATAGGAAGTCGACGGTCCAAGCGACAAAATCGTGGAGCGACTTATCCAAGATATATTGTCGCCTGGAGAGTGTTTGCTGCCATATCAGCCTCCTGTACACAGTGATCCAGTCGTCGCACTTCTTTGCTCAAATTGTCGCAAATTTAATTAATGATATTAAAAAGTAGAATGGGTATTTGTAATAATATCTTTCATAAATAGCCACAAAACATTTAATATTTATTTATAAAAATGTGTCTGTAAGTTTAAATCACATAAAGCACAGCAACAGAAAACAAAGAACAAAGGCGAAAGCGCAATACAGCACGTTAAAGAATACCAGGGTCGGGATCAGGCAAAGTGCGGGTTAGAACAGGGGCATGGTAGTAAACCGAAAAACCATTATGGAGTTGAAGGGGAGGCGGTGGACAGACCAAGGCGGCGTGCATGGGTTCGGATGGAGGAGGAGGAGGAGGGGGGAGGGGACAACCGAGGGTCAGGGACAGCAGCAGGAGGATCAGAAACCAGGGAGTAACCTCAGCTAGACAGCAACAGAGAGGTGAAGCCCTGGGTCAAAGAAACCTTCATAGAGGAACAGGTCTCAACCAGTCGAAAAAGGAGGGATGGAGCGCGAGTGTCAGAGGTAGGGGGGGCGCGGAAGAAGAGAGAGCCTCCTTGTCCCGCCTGCGAGAAGGAAGGAGAGTTACCTTCAGGGCTTCCGGGCTTACTCCCCGTGGCCCGTCGCGACCAGGCCTCCCCGGCTTTTGCTGTCTGACTCAAAGAGAGCAGGCTTCCGCAACAATGAACTGGGCAACAGATTAAAGGGTCTCAACAGGGAACAGAACGAGAAGCAAACACGATGACTATTGGGGGAGCGATGAACATCAACCCTCACTGAACAGGCAGCACTGAGAGCTAAGACAACTGAAGATAAGGAGAGGAAGGATGATCGGAGTGAGACGAGGAAAAAGACAAAGGAGACATGACAAACGGGGTAGAAAGAAGGGGACCCCAGACAGAGCCATGATGGGGACTCTTCGGGACACACTCCATAGGAACAGAGGGGTGGTGAGGCGATGTCTGTGTCTAGACCTGGAAACGGTTGTGAAACTGAGGAAAAGGTGTGAAGGACGAGAAAGGAATAGCCACAACCCTCGGAGCATAAGAACGTTAGCTTATGGTGGGCCGGCGAACTTTGCGCTCGCCATCGGAAAAGAGTAATGTTCCTTGTTCTTCAAGTTGGGACGCTGCCTCAAAGCTTGTAGTGTATACACATGTTGGAGAAGGTAGGGTGGGCCTCACCGCAATTGAGGCAGCGAGCCCTGGGGAGAAGTGCACTCCGACATAGAGTGCCTTCGTCCCCAGAAGAAAGTTACATCAAGTAGGGATATAAATTCCCTACAACTGACAGAGAGAGACGTACATTACCAGAGCATTGGAGGTCTGGCCATGCCCAAACCTCTACAACTTATTACAGAGCTGCAGGAGATGTTAATGTACTCCTGAACTGTAGCAACTCACAGCAAGAATGGACAGGGGCAGCAGTTTCCACCATAAGAGGTAATCTTCACAACCCTGAAGATCGGGTTGAGACCGACGGTCTCGTACCACCCACGAAGTCGGGACGAAGTGAAACTACGTCTCCCTGGACTAATAGGACAGAATGGGTCATGGGCCTTCAACGGATATGCCGAATATCTTTGTAGCAGTCCTGTAGATTCCGAAGACCGGTCGCA
>WNGS01164858.1:73548096-73559466 GCA_020271785.1 Procambarus virginalis
ACACGGGGTGGGAGGAGAATAGTTTACAGCAGACAGCCCGAGCACAGTCCGCAATCCACCCTGGAACGCACTTCCGTGGACCCCGAGAGGAAGAGCGAGGAATAGAGTGGAGCGCAGAGTCAAGAGCAAACAGCAAGCCCCTTGATCATTTGCAGGTGTGGAATTAAATGAAACGGGAATAGATTAGGCAGTTGGGATGAAGTGACTCGAGGGGGGAAACTGAAGAGTGCAAAGTACTAGTGGAGGCAAGGGCAGTGTTGGCTAAGGAAGAGCCCGCAAGCGTGCATGCATTCACAGCGTCGGTGCTACCAAGAGAAATGCCATGTGTGGAAAGCAGAGGATTAAAACGCAAATTCATGAAAATTTTAAGATTGGCTAGCTGCGGTAGTATTTGAAGAGAAAAAGTGACTATCATTATTTGCAGATACGTACAGAAGAGGATCATCACTGATCACAGAGTGAACTGGGGATGCATAAGTTTGCGGAGAGGCATATATTGCATTATGACTGAGGAGAGGAGAACACGGGTTCATTATCAGGTAGATGGGTGGAAGTGTCTGGTTGAAATGTAGTTGTCGGTATCACCACAGCAGACGCCGTTGGGGACGCATGTGTGTACTGACCAGGTAAGCCGGTGCAGGAGTGAGAGGGAGACAATTGTGCGTCAAAATCTAGAGGGGTTGAGGATGTTACATATTCCTATTTAAGGAATACTCACATTAAAGTTATCCTATATTTTGGCAACATAGAGGAGTATGGTGCCCTAATAAGTCACGCATCCAAGGACCTGAGAGTTTTTGGGATCGTGAATTTTGATCCTGTTCGCCAGTTCTTTCCTCTATATTATTTTCTATATATATATATTGTTTTATGTAAAATATGTTACCTCTGTTTTATTCATGTAAACATGACCATTAATATTTAAGTTATTCTTATATTTGTATGAGCACAAATTCTTTGCCAAGTAAATTAAAAATAAATTTACCACTCGTCATGTTGTCGAGGGGCGAGAGCTGAGGGATCTGACGCCTGGAAGTTTAGTGAGCTGGAAGCTGGCTTGGCAGGATCTTGTCTGGTAAGTCTGTTGTGTTATATTCTGTATCATGTCGTAGTAGATTACATTTATCTGCAGAGCTGCCGTACTATAATTATCTTAGTGTGCCATTATATTACTGGAGATATATGAGTATATATTTTAAATATTATATATCTAATTTTGCATGACTATTTTGTAACCTTGTGAAATTCTTTAATTATTCTTGAATGGTACATACTGATGAGGTACCCTGTTTGAACGCATTTAGATACAGGGTTTATTATTCTTATACCCTAGACAACGTAAATCCTTGTCCCTCAAATTCCACGAGAGTAACAAGAGTCAACATGCGACGGTGTAACCGACACCGAAGAATCTGGACTACTCCCAGTACTCTTCGAGTGTTTGCTCCGAGACAGAGGGTGAGATGTGTTTGGCTCCACATGAAACATTATGTGTGACTAAGGAGTGGGAGGACGAGCGCAGTAGTTCAAGAGCGAGACGGCAGAGGGGGGAGGTGCGGCATGGTGCTGGGTAAGAGGCTGGTGACCAAACTCCCGCTGCTCACGTGTTGTTGACAGCATCTGCAGCATGGAAAAAATATTTTAAACAGATCCCCAACTTCTGTACTTAAATTTGTTGAATAATGAATTATTTCGAATAATCTGAAAGTAACAGAGATATATATGAAAACATTCAGCAGGAAACAAACTCATTACAGATCAGAATTGGCTAAATAAGGTAACAAAAAAAAGTGTGTACTTCCAGAAATAGCTAAAAAATAGTGCAAATGAAGCAACAGTGCAACTCAAACTCGGTTTAATAAAAACAAAAAATCAGCAGGATGCCACCACACACAACCAGAAGAATCACTCTCCAACAAAAAGTGATCAGACACATCCACGACGAGGCCTTCCCAAGACCTCAAATACTAAGCGGCCTGCCAGACGACCCTGATGAGTGGCTCATCCCGGACCCGATCTATACCTAATAAAGAATAAAGAAAATAAATAAAATACCAAAAAAATAAATACATAAAAAAATATATATAAACAAATAAAACTACTACAAAAATATATATAACCAAAAAACCATTTGTCGTGATATCAGAAGTGTAACTACCCTGATGTTGTTAAGATTAACCTCCCTCAGCCATCTCCATCGGCTCTAGTGCTTTAGGACAACATAACACATACGCAAACAAACGACACATACACATATGTCAACCCATGGTGGACAGGCCACAGAACTTTCATACCTCCTCTCTCTCTACACCCGCATCCTCTTCCTGAATTTAATCTCCCCATCCCTCTACCTCCCCCATCCCTTCCAAGCCCTTTGGACATCAAAGCTAAAAGAAGGATGCTTAAAAGCTGAAAAATCCTGTTTTCCTAGGACTGCTCAGCTAACACCAACCTTACGGGTCGGTTATCACACTAACCATCCTCAGAGCTCACATAACACACTAATGCCACGCATAATCAGCACGGGAGAAGACTAACGCAGGTACACATAACCAAGAAGCAGGGGTGATGAGCGCCGTCACCAGAGAAGCTGGGGTGATGAGCGCCGTCACCAGAGAAGCTGGGGTGATGAGTGCCGTCACCAGAGAAGCTGGGGTGATGAGCGCCGTCACTAGAGAAGCTGGGGTGATGAGTGCCGTCACCCGAGAAGCTGGGGTGATGAGTGCCGTCACCAGAGAAGCTGGGGTGATGAGTGCCGTCACCCGAGAAGCAGGGGTGATGAGTGCCGTCACCAGAGAAGCTGGGGTGATGAGTGCCGTCACCAGAGAAGCTGGGGTGATGAGTGCCGTCACCCGAGAAGCTGGGGTGATGAGTGCCGTCACCAGAGAAGCTGGGGTGATGAGTGCCGTCACCCGAGAAGCTGGGGTGATGAGTGCCGTCACCCAAGAAGCTGGGGTGATGAGCGCCGTCACCCGAGAAGCTGGGGTGATGAGTGCCGTCACCAGAGAAGCAGGGGTGATGAGTGCCGTCACCAGAGAAGCTGGGGTGATGAGTACCGTCACCAGAGAAGCTGGGGTGATGAGTGCCGTCACAAGAGAAGCTGGGGTGATGAGTGCCGTCACCCGAGAAGCTGGGGTGATGAGTGCCGTCACCCGAGAAGCTGGGGTGATGAGTGCCGTCACCAGAGAAGCTGGGGTGATGAGTGCCGTCACCCGAGAAGCTGGGGTGATGAGTGCCGTCACCCGAGAAGCTGGGGTGATGAGTGCCGTCACCCGAGAAGCTGGGGTGATGAGTGCCGTCACCCGAGAAGCTGGGGTGATGAGTGCCGTCACCCGAGAAGCTGGGGTGATGAGTGCCGTCACCAGAGAAGCTGGGGTGATGAGTGCCGTCACCAGAGAAGCTGGGGTGATGAGCGCCGTCACCCGAGAAGCAGGGGTGATGAGCGCCGTCACCCGAGAAGCTGGGGTGATGAGCGCCGTTACCAGAGAAGCTGGGGTGATGAGTGCCGTCTCCCGAGAAGCTGGGGTGATGAGTGCCGTCACCCCAGATAGGGGAGAGGGGGTGGGGGTGGGAGGGGAGAGTGGGAGTGAACCTGACGTCGCCGCTGGCACGAGGGTCGGAAGAGGCGGCTGGAGGATGATCCCATTACTGTAGCTGATGGGAAGACTCTCTTGGCTGAGTGAAAGCCTACAAGGAAAGTATTCACTCAGCCCCTACACTGCTTCAGTCATCATTATTCAGTCCTCCAACCCATCCTCCTGTTTTGGTTGTACTTATAGTAACGATGAGGATTATATATATAATATACTCTATATAATGTATATATATATATATATATATATATATATATATATATATATATATATATATATATATATATATATATATACATTATATATATATACCGACGTACAACGCAATTAGAACGTAGAAATCTCAACTTGGACAAACCGGAAAACTATTTTTTATTTGTGTTGCTTTGACAAACTAACCTAACCTCCCTAGGCCTAATACATGATATCTGAGGCCTGATAAAGTACATTTGTGTGCAACACTAGGCCTAGGAATATTCGAGTTTGAGTAAGGGGGCATAACATACAAAAAGTAACTGAAAAGTAAAAGTTGTTCAATTTGTTTATAAATTTATTTAAGAAATGGATATAGAAAGGGCTGCAACTGGTCCAAGTTTCAGCATCACAACCTAAATAAAAAGGGAGAAAAAAAATACACAACGTATTATGCAACGAATTTTCAACATTTTTAAAATCTTTCAGGGAACACATGTGTTAACTAAAATCATTTCTATAACACTCAGATATCACATTAGCATATAATAAAGGATTTCATTTAGCAGTTTTATCATAAAAGTGTTTAGTGCAATAATACAATTATTCAAAGTTCCCCTTCCAAAAAATTGCAATATATGATGTTTATAAATATTTATAAAATCAATAAATGGACTTTGGACTAAAGTGCTTTCCACAAGTGTAGAAGCACAAACTCTACATATAAGGTGCAATTTTCATGAAATTTGATTAAAAAATGAAAGCTGTGAAACACCTTGAAGTTGAAAATTTCTTAACCGAGTAAAATAAGATCAAAGTTTGGACACCTGTAGCCGAGCTTGACGTGGACCAATTTCGTTCATAATTGGCACCCTTGCAGATAGGCATCCGTTCAGCAAGGTGTGTAAGTTCCATGCAAATCCCCTGATAACAAACGGAAAAAAAAATTGGGGAAAAAAAAATCCCTATAAATATATATATATATATATATATATATATATATATATATATATATATATATATATATATATATATATATATATATATATATATATATGCGGAAAATCCACAGAGAAAAATGAAAGGAGGTAACGTTTCGACTTTGTTAAAGCCTTTGTCAAACCAGACTGACAAGAGGAGAAGGGAATTGGGAGGATATATAGGCCGACACCTGACCAACCCAACCCTAGGGAAAGAATTAACCAGAGACAGGTAAAGCTTAGCTTAGAATGGTCAAAGAGGATTAAGCGGTCAGAGAAAAAGGATGAAAGATTAAAGAAAAGCCTCATGAACATGCAATAAATGAATATATAATATAAAAATTATAATGAGACCTTGTAAGCCTCTTTAACAATTACAGTTTTTTCTTAAACTGTTGTGCAATATTATAACTTAAAAATGGATCAAGTTTGTACATTCCAGTACTAACATTAAGGAGATTTGGACACTGACTGATTAGAGCAGACTCAATCAAATTCCGTTCCACGAAATCCCCACAATTGGTAATGCTTTTTGCACCATTCCAGTTAATATTGTGATCGCATAAATTCGTATGTAGATACAATGCATTAGACGTTTGGGCAGTTCTAATACTATAAGCATGTTGTGACAACCGCAATTGTAAGGACTTTCCTGTTTGTCCAAGGTACACAGAATCACAATCATTGCAGGGAATTGAATACACGCAACCTGCTGTATCAGGGGAGTTTTTTATTAAATTGGATTTGATCGTACTATTAGTGAACACCAAATTTATATTAAGTTTCTTAAAAATCAAAGACAATTTTTCAAGTCCACTCGCATAAGGTACAACCAATGAGTTAATAATTTCTGGTTTCGCCTTAGGGATGTGATTATAAAGCCAATTACAGATTAAGATTACAAGCCAAGCGTACGTTTTATAATCACATCCCTAAGGCGAAACCAGAAATTATTAACTCATTGGTTGTACCTTATGCGAGTGGACTTGAAAAATTGTCTTTGATTTTTAAGAAACTTAATATAAATTTGGTGTTCACTAATAGTACGATCAAATCCAATTTAATAAAAAACTCCCCTGATACAGCAGGTTGCGTGTATTCAATTCCCTGCAATGATTGTGATTCTGTGTACCTTGGACAAACAGGAAAGTCCTTACAATTGCGGTTGTCACAACATGCTTATAGTATTAGAACTGCCCAAACGTCTAATGCATTGTATCTACATACGAATTTATGCGATCACAATATTAACTGGAATGGTGCAAAAAGCATTACCAATTGTGGGGATTTCGTGGAACGGAATTTGATTGAGTCTGCTCTAATCAGTCAGTGTCCAAATCTCTTAATGTTAGTACTGGAATGTACAAACTTGATCCATTTTTAAGTTATAATATTGCACAACAGTTTAAGAAAAAACTGTAATTGTTAAAGAGGCTTACAATGTCTCATTATAATTTTATATTTATATATTCATTTATTGCATGTTCATGAGGCTTTTCTTTAATCTTTCATCCTTTTTCTCTGACCGCTTAATCCTCTTTGACCATTCTAAGCTAAGCTTTACCTGTCTCTGGTTAATTCTTTCCCTAGGGTTGGGTTGGTCAGGTGTCGGCCTATATATCCTCCCAATTCCCTTCTCCTCTTGTCAGTCTGGTTTGACAAAGGCTTTAACAAAGTCGAAACGTTACCTCCTTTCATTTTTCTCTGTGGATTTTCCGCATAAAATGATCAGTGTTTGTGATCGTCAATTGCATATATATATATATATATATATATATTATATATATATATATATATATATGCCTGCACATATATATTATAATTATTGATTACAAAATATCCAATTATAACACTAAAACATGCTAACCTATTATAATTGGTCCGAATTGTGGGTCCTCAAGGTGGCACTGCAATGGGCACTCACAGGCACCTGCATGATTGCTGGATCACCTTCCTTAGGAGTCTGTCTTGGCTTGTTGGAGGGAGGGAGGTCTAGGAAGGTGTGTAAGGAGGGTCTAGGAGGGTTGAGGAAGGTGGTGTGAGAAAAGTTGAGGAAAGTTGTGGGAGGTTGAGGAGGTGTCAAGTGTCGCGCCTCTGCGTGCCTCACACCTCACCACCATCTGTCACTGTATTTACTCTTCTCCGCGCTAAAGCGGCTTTCTTTTACTGATAAAGACGGCGACCGTGTGCCAGATTTGCTGCTCTTATCTTCTAACGCTTCATCTATATATATATATATCATTGTGCNTTTACAGCAGACAGCCCGAGCACAGTCCGCAATCCACCCTGGAACGCACTTCCGTGACCCCGAGAGGAAGAGCGAGGAATAGAGTGGAGCGCAGAGTCAAGAGCAAACAGCAAGCCCCTTGATCATTTGCAGGTGTGGAATAAATGAAACGGGAATAGATTAGGCAGTTGGGATGAAGTGACTCGAGGGGGGAAACTGAAGAGTGCAAAGTACTAGTGGAGGCAAGGGCAGTGTTGGCTAAGGAAGAGCCCGCAAGCGTGCATGCATTCACAGCGTCGGTGCTACCAAGAGAAATGCCATGTGTGGAAGCAGAGGATTAAAACGCAAATTCATGAAATTTTAAGACTGGCTAGCTGCGGTAGTATTGAAGAGAAAAAGTGACTATCATTATTCAGATACGTACAGAAGAGGATCATCACTGATCACAGAGTGAACTGGGAAGCATAAGTTTGCGAGAGGCATATATGCATTATGACTGAGGAGAGGAGAACACGGGTTCATTATCAGGTAGATGGGTGGAAGTGTCTGGTTGAAATGTAGTTGTCGGTATCACCACAGCAGACACCGTTGGGGACGCATGTGTGTACTGACCAGGTAGCCGGTGCAGAGTGAGAGGGAGACAATTGTGCGTCAAAATCTAGAGGGTTGAGGATGTTACGTATTCCTATTTAAGGAATACTCACATTAAAGTTACCTATATTTTGGCAACATAGAGGAGTATGGTGCCCTAATAAGTCACGCATCCAAGGACCTGAGAGTTTTTGGGATCGTGAATTTTGATCCTGTTCGCCAGTTCTTTCCTCTATATATGTTCTCTATATATATATTGTGTTTTATGTAAAATATGTTACCTCGTTTTATTCATGTAAACATGACCATTAATATTTAAGTTATTCTTATATTTGTATGAGCACAAATTCTTTGCCAAGTAAATTAAAAATAATTTACCACTCGTCATGTTGTCGAGGGGCGCGAGCTGGGGGATCTGACCCTGGAAGTTTAGTGAGCTGGAAGCTGGCTTGGCAGGATCTTGTCTGGTAAGTCTGTTGTGTTATATTCTGTATCATGTCGTAGTAGATTACATTTATCTGCAGAGCTGCCGTACTATAATTATCTTAGTGTGCCATTATATTACTGGAGATATATGAGTATATATTTTAAATATTATATATCTAATTTTGCATGACTATTTTGTAACCTTGTGAAATTCTTTAATTATTCTTGAATGGTACATACTGATGAGGTACCCTGGTTGAACGCATTTAGATACAGGGTTTATTATTCTTATACCCTAGACAACGTAAATCCTTGTCCCTCAAATTCCACGAGAGTAACAAGAGTCAACATGCGACGGTGTAACCGACACCGAAGAATCTGGACTACTCCCAGTACTCTTCGGGTGTTTGCTCCGAGACAGAGAGTGAGATGTGTTTGGCTCCACATGAAACATTATGTGTGACTAAGGAGTGGGAGGACGAGCGCAGTAGTTCAAGAGCGAGACGGCAGAGGGGGGAGGTGCGGCATGGTGCTGGGTAAGAGGCTGGTGACCAAACTCCCGCTGCTCACGTGTTGTTGACAGCATCTGCAGCATGGAAAAAATATTTTAAACAGATCCCCAACTTCTGTACTTAAATTTGTTGAATAATGAATTATTTCGAATAATCTGAAAGTAACAGAGATATATATGAAAACATTCAGCAGGAAACAAACTCATTACAGATCAGAATTGGCTAAATAAGGTAACAAAAAAAAAGTGTGTACTTCCAGAAATAGCTAAAAAATAGTGCAAATGAAGCAACAGTGCAACTCAAACTCGGTTAATAAAAACAAAAATCAGCAGGATGCCACCACACACAACCAGAAGAATCACTCTCCAACAAAAAGTGATCAGACACATCCACGACGAGGCCTTCCCAAGACCTCAAATACTAAGCGGCCGGCCAGACGACCCTGATGAGTGGCCCATCCCGAACCCGATCTATACCTAATAAAGAATAAAGAAAATAAATAAAATACCAAAAAATAAATACATAAAAAAAATATATATATAAACAAATAAAACTACTACAAAATATATATAACCAAAAAACCATTTGTCGTGATATCAGAAGTGTAACTACCCTGATGTTGTTAAGATTAACCTCCCTCAGCCATCTCCATCGGCTCTAGTGCTTTAGGACAACATAACACATACGCAAACAAACGACACATACACATATGTCAACCCATGGTGGACAGGCCACCCAACTTTCATACCTCCTCTCTCTCTACACCCGCATCCTCTTCCTGAATTTCATCTCCCCATCCCTCTACCCCCCCCATCCTTTCCAAGCCCTTTGGGCATCAAAGCTAAAAGAAGGATGCTTAAAAGCTGAAAAATCCTGTTTTCCTAGGACTGCTCAGCTAACACCAACCTTACGGGTCCGTTATCACACTAACCATCCTCAGAGCTCACATAACACACTAATGCCACGCATAATCAGCACGGGAGAAGACTAACGCAGGTACACATAACCAAGAAGCAGGGGTGATGAGTGCCGTCACCCGAGAAGCTGGGGTGATGAGCGCCGTCACCAGAGAAGCAGGGGTGATGAGTGCCGTCACCCGAGAAGCAGGGGTGATGAGCGCCGTCACCAGAGAAGCAGGGGTGATGAGCGCCGTCACCAGAGAAGCTGGGGTGATGAGTGCCGTCACCAGAGAAGCAGGGGTGATGAGTGCCGTCACCCGAGAAGCAGGGGTGATGAGCGCCGTCACCAGAGAAGCAGGGGTGATGAGCGCCGTCACCAGAGAAGCAGGGGTGATGAGTGCCATCACCCGAGAAGCAGGGGTGATGAGCGCCGTCACCAGAGAAGCAGGGTGATGAGTGCCGTCACCAGAGAAGCAGGGGTGATGAGCGCCGTCACCCGAGAAGCAGGGGTGATGAGTGCCGTCACCAGAGAAGCTGGGATGATGAGTGCCGTCACCCGAGAAGCAGAGGTGATGAGCGCCGTCACCAGAGAAGCAGGGGTGATGAGCGCCGTCACCAGAGAAGCTGGGGTGATGAGCGCCGTCACCCGAGAAGCAGGGGTGATGAGCGCCGTCACCAGAGAAGCTGGGGTGATGAGCGCCGTCACCCGAGAAGCAGGGGTGATGAGCGCCGTCACCCGAGAAGCAGGGGTGATGAGCGCCGTCACCAGAGAAGCAGGGGTGATGAGTGCCGTCACCCGAGAAGCAGAGGTGATGAGCGCCGTCACCAGAGAAGCTGGGGTGATGAGCGCCGTCACCCGAGAAGCTGGGGTGATGAGCGCCGTCACCCGAGAAGCTGGGGTGATGAGCACCGTCACCCCAGATAGGGGAGAGGGGGGAGGGGGGTGGGAGGGAGAGTGGGAGTGAACCTGACGTCGCCGCTGGCACGAGGGTCGGAAGAGGCGGCTGGAGGATGATCCCATTACTGTAGATGATGGGAAGCTCTCTTGGCTGAGTGAAAGCCTACAAGGAAAGTATTCACTCAGCCCCTACACTGCTCCAGTCATCATTATTCAGTCCTCCAACCCATCCTCCTGTTTTGGTTGTACTTATAGTAACGATGAGGATTATATATATATAATATACTCTATATAATGTATATATATATATATATATATATATATATATATATATATATATATATATATATATATATATATATATATATATATATATATATATATATATATACATTATATATATATACCGACGTACAACGCAATTAGAACGTAGAAATCTCAACTTGGACAAACCGGAAAACTATTTTTTATTTGTGTTGCTTTGACAAACTAACCTAACCTCCTAGGCCTAATACATGATATCTGAGGCCTGATAAAGTACATTTGTGTGCAACACTAGGCCTAGGAATATTCGAGTTTGAGTAAGGGGGCATAACATACGAAAAGTAACTGAAAAGTAAAAGTTGTTCAACTTGTTTATAAATTTATTTAAGAAATGGATATAGAAAGGGCTGCAACTGGTCCAAGTTTCAGCATCACAACCTAAATAAAAAGGGAGAAAAAAAATACACAACGTATTATGCAACGAATTTTCAACATTTTTAAAATCTTTCAGGGAACACATGTGTTAACTAAAATCATTTCTATATCACTCAGATATCACATTAGCATATAATAAAGGATTTCATTTAGCAGTTTTATCATAAAAGTGTTTAGTGCAATAATACAATTATTCAAAGTTCCCCTTCCAAAAATTTGCAATATATGATGTTTATAAATATTTATAAAATCAATAAATGGACTTTGGACTAAATGCTTTCCACAAGTGTAGAAGCACAAACTCTACATATAAGGTGCAATTTTCATGAAATTTGATTAAAAAATGAAAGCTG
>WNGS01164858.1:73570383-73605948 GCA_020271785.1 Procambarus virginalis
GGTGTACAATGATGCCCTTTATGCTTATTGGTGTACAATGATGCCCTTTATGGTTATTGGTGTACAATGATGTCCCTTTATGGTTATTGGTGTACAATGATGTCCTTTATGTTTATTGGTGTACAATGATGCCCTTTATGTTATTGTGTGACAATGATGCCCTTATATTGTTATTGGTGTACAATGATGCCCTTTATGCTTATTGGTGTACAATGATGCCCTTTATGTTTATTGGTGTACAATGATGCCCTTTATGCTTATTGGTGTACAATGATGCCCTTTATGGTTATTGGTGTACAATGATGTCCTTTATGGTTATTGGTGTACAATGATGTCCTTTATGCTTATTGGTGTACAATGATGCCTTTATGCTTATTGGTGTACAATGATGCCCTTCATGCTTATTTGGTGTACAATGATGTCCTTTATGGTTATTGGTGTACAATGATTGCCTTTATGGTTATTGGTGTACAATGATGCCCTTCATGCTTATTGGTGTACAATGATGCCCTGCATGCTTATTGGTGTACAAATATGCCCTTTATGCTTACTGGGTGTACAATGATGCCCTTTATCGTTATTGGTGACAATGATCCTTCATGCTTATTGGTGTACAATGATGCCCTTTATGCTTACTGGTGTACAATGATCCCTTTATCGTTATTGGTGTACAATGATGCCCTTCATGCTTATTGGTGTACAATGATATCCTTCATGCTTATTGGTGTACAATGATGCCCTTATGCTTACTGGTGTACAATGATGCCCTTTATCGTTATTGGTGTACAATGATGCCCTTCATGCTTATTGGTGTACAATGATATCCTTCATGCTTATTGGTGTACAATGATGCATTTCATATTTTTTGGTGTACAATGATGGCCTGCATGTTTATGGTGTACAATGATGCCCTTTATGGTTATTGGTGTACAATGATGCCCTTTATGGTTATTGGTGTACAATGATGGCCTGCATGTTTATTGGTGTACAATGATGCCCTTTATGGTTATTGGTGTACAATGATGTCCCCTCATGTTTATTGGTGTACAATGATGCCCTTCATGCTTATTGAAGGAATCAGTTCTCTCCACCAGGGAGAACTGATTCCTTTAAAAACGATATAATCGTATAGTATTATATAAAAAAAAATTCAAGTACATTCTCTAACTGGAAAAGATGAGCAAAATATAGGTGGGAAATGTAGAAAACCAATATATGCAAAAAATAAGAAGTAGGGAAAATGGAACCCAGAAAAAACATTGGAATGCTTGTATGCTCGGCGGCCGCCATTTTGTGAGAATCAGCTGGTGAGTGACCAGAATAGAGCTTAAAACCTTGACACAAACTGCACTAATCACAAAGAAGCACCACCATTGTCCGCCAAGTGCTGACATCAAGTCTAACTCTAAGAAACAACACTCAACTTTGCCTAACCGTCAACATTGACGGTTAGGCAACATTGACGGTTTGGCAACATTGACGGTTGACGGTTATATGTATGTATATACATATACATACTCATTATGGAGATATGAGGTTGGTATACTCTCTTAAATCCGATATTATGTTCCAAACTCTGTTCTCCTCTCACTATACTGTGGGCTAATCTATCCCTATCTTAACTATGGTATCTGTGTATGGGGCTCAGCCTCTGCAAACTACCTCAAGCCCATCATCACCCAGCAAAAATCTGCTATCAGAACAACATCAAACTCGGCCTTCAGACAACACTCACTCCCCCTACTGTTTAAATCCCTAAACATGCTAAACATAACCTCACTCCACACATTCTCTTGTGCCAATTACATTTACAAAACCTTATTCTTAAGTGCAAACCCTGTTCTGCAACTATTCGTGGACAGATGTAATAGAACACATACTCACCACACCAGACATAAATATCTCTTTAATATCCCCAGAGTCAAACTTAATCTGTGTAAACACTATGCAAATAAAGGGACCTAGTCTATGGAACTCACTCGCTAATGAATTGAAAAGCTGCCAAACTTTTCCCTCATTCAAAAATAAAACCAAAAAGTACCAAATTGCATCTTCATAGTTTCCTACCTTGTGCTGGAAACTCGCACAGGAGCTAGTGCTACCCAATTCCCCAATATACATTCCTATGCAATACAACTTCACCATTGTAATAATTGCTGTTATCTTATGTCATGTGTTATGACTCCATGTAACCTTGGTGGAACGAATCTGCCCTAGTGAGAGTTATTCTGCTGACCGGACCTGACTGAGAGGTAAGAGGAAATATATATATATATATATATATATATATATATATATATATATATATATATATATATATATATATATATATATATATATATATATATATAATATATATATAATAATATATATATATATATGTCGTACCTAGTAGCCAGAACGCACTTCTCAGCCTACAATGCAAGGCCCGATTTGCCTAGTAAGCCAAGTTTTCATGAATTAATTGTTTTTCGACTACCTAACCTACCTAGCCTAACTTAACCTAACTTTTTCGGCTACCTAACCTAACCTAATCTATAAAGATAGGTTAGGTTAGGTTAGGTAGGGTTGGTTAGGTTCGGTCATATATCTACGTTAATTTTTACTCCAATTAAATAAAATTGACCTCATACATAATGAAATGGGTAGCTTTATCATTTCATAAGAGAAAAATTTGAGAAAATATATTAATTCAGGAAAACTTGGCTAATTAGGCAAATCGGGCCTTGCATAGTAGGCTGAGAAGTGCGTTCTGGCTACTAGGTACGACATATATATATATATATATATATATATATATATATATATATATATATATATATATATATATATATATATATGCGAACAAGCCTGAATGGTCCCCAGGACTATATGCGAATGAAAACTCACACCCCAGAAGTGACTCGAACCCATACTCCCAGGAGCAACGCAACTGGTATGTACAAGACGCCTTAAACCACTTGACCATCACGACCGGACATAATGAGGTGATAGCCGAAGCTATTTGAACCACCTCACCGCCGGCACTCGGATGGTTATCTTGGGCATAGCATTTTACCAAATCACCTCATTCTTTGGGGCACACGTGAGGAACACAAATGCGAACAAGCCTGAATGGTCCTCAGGACTATATGCGAATGAAAACTCACACCCCAGAAGTGACTCGAACCCATACTCCCAGGAGCAACGCAACTGGTATGTACAAGACGCCTTAAACCACTTGACCATCACGACCGGACATAATGAGGTGATAGCCGAAGCTATTTGAACCACCTCACCGCCGGCACTCGGATGGTTATCTTGGGCATAGCATTTTACCAAATCACCTCATTCTTTGGGGCACACGTGAGGAACACAAATGCGAACAAGCCTGAATGGTCCCCAGGACTATATATATATATATATATATATATATATATATATATCACCAAGATGCCAATACGAGAACAGAAACGCATAAGGCGAACGATATCAAAAGTATCTGAGTCGCCAAGAATTCTATCGAGGGACAAGCGACCGCGGGGGACGGTCGGAAAACAAGACACACGCTCGTCCTGGAAGTCAAAGTATTCAACAAGCACGACCGTAAGAGGGACAATGCAATGTGGACAATAAGGAGCAAGGCGTCGCTCCATTAAGTGACCGTGAGTTAAACGGGTATGGCCAATACGTAACCTAGCCAGAGCCGTTACCCACCGCCGGTTACGGTGGCAGGAGGAAGGCCACTGGGACACACGACTCTTAAGATTACGCAGTTTGTTACCAATAACAGAAGACCAACAACTCTGCCATCGGGCACGGATGGAGGCATGAATAACTGGGTAAAAGTTGGAATAAGGAATACTTTTATGGGAGAAAGGACAAACGCGGAGATCTTCCTTAGCGGCAGCATCCGCACGCTCATTTAAAGAGACACCAACATGGCTGGGAACCCAGCAAAATGCAACTGACTTAAATTTACTGGAGATAAGAAACAGCCAATGTTGAATCTCGACAACCACCGGGTGGACTGGATTAAAGGACCCTAAAGCCATGAGGGCACTACGAGAGTCAACTACCACCACAAAGGAGGATTGACACCGGGAAAGCAGGAGACGAAGAGTATGGAGAATAGTATAAAGTTCTGCTGTGAAGATGCTAGCCTCCGGAGGATGGCGACACATATAAGTGTAGTCAGGAAAAACAACAGAGTAGCCCACACCGTCAGCAGACTTAATTAGACCCATCGGTGAAGATGGGAACGGAGTGGGAGTGAGAATTAAAGTGCTCAAGGAAGAGGCGTTTCAGAACCGTAGGGGGTAAAAGCTTTAGTGATGCGGGGTCAGAGAAGTACAAAATTTGGAAAGGGGGACCCTCCACGGGGGCAAGGAGGGAACAATACGAGGAGAAACATTGGTAATATGAACTGAAAGAGAATCCTGTAAGCGAGAGAAACGGACTGAAAGAGGAAGGAGTGAAGAGGAACAGGAACTACAGGAGGGGTAAAAGTCAAAGCACGATAGAGGCGAGAGTGAGGATGCTGTAAGGATCGCGCAAGACAGCGAAGACTGTAGCGATCACGGCGATCCTGGAGAGACAAAAAACCAGTGTCAGTATACAAGCTGAGAGTAGGAGTTGAACGAAAAGCACCAGAGCTGAGGCGCAACCCAGTATGGTGCAAAGGATCAGGACGGCGAAGAGAAGAAGGAGAAGCAGAAGAAAATGCAGGGCAACCATAATCGAGATTAGACAGGACGAGAGAGGAATGCCAATAGAGGAGCGTGCACCTATCCGCTCCCCAAGAAGTATGAGACAAAACCTTAAGTAGGGCAAGGGCCTTAGAGCATTCAACACGGCGGTAAGAGACACGGGGCGACCAAGACAAACGACTGTCAAAGAATAACCCCAAAAGCTTCGTGGAATCTTTGTATTCAAGGGGATGACCATAAAGTGACAAAGAGGGACGAAGAACGACCCGCTTCCGAGTAAAAGTCATGGCACAAGTCTTAGTACTAAAGAACTTGAAGCCATGATTGGTGGCCCAGGATGACACGGCATCAATCGCAAGTTGAAGCCGCCGTTGAAGGAGAGGCGAATCATCACCCCGACAGCAAAGAGTAAGATCATCAACATAAAGAGCAGAGAAGATGCCAGAAGGAAGGGAGGAAAGGAGACCATTGAGGGCAACCAGAAAAAGAGTAGTACTCAGAACACTACCTTGGGGCACACCTTCATACTGCCGAAAAGAGGCAGAGAGAGTGGCACACCTTCATACTGCCGAAAAGAGGCAGAGAGAGTGGCACCAAGCCTGACTCGAAAGGTACGACGAGAGAAAAAGCTTTGAAGGAAGAAAGGGAGATTACCATGAAGGCAAAAAGAACGAAGTTGGGACAGAATATGGTTCTCTCAAGTCGTGTCATAAGCCTTTTCCAGGTCAAAAAGGACAGCAACAACGGAGGTCTTCNAAAAGTCGTTCAGCATAATTAGAGAGGACAGCAGCAGAAGCACAAGGCCACAAAAGGACAGAGGACTGTCCTAAGGGCATCACACTCCGGCAGCCGCCCTAAGCCCCCCTCACGGCGTCAACGGGCTGACAGGGAGGGGGGTTTCAGACGAAAGACAACTCTGAAACCAGGGACCCCTCAAAAGACCATACGACGGAAGTCTGATGATGCGCTCAGGACAGACATCACACAGGTATGATGTTTTTTCCTACCTGTGAAAAGCAGTGGGCAAGCCCTAAGTCTAGAGGAACAAGTGCAGCCTCAGCCATAACAACAGCGAGCGGCCCAGAAACCCAGACATTCAGTGTTCCTGATGAACGATGACAACGATGGCCCTCTATTCCTATTCTAGGCAAGCTTGTCCTTCAACTATCCCCCATCCTCCCGGAACAGACACCGGGACAAACAAGAACCGGAGGAGGTGCCCGCAGAGGCGAACTTCCAATGGAACACCTCGGCTAGCAACAGCAGGCAGGTAGGAATAAAAAGACAGGTCACGAGTCAGATGGAAGAGATTCATCGCGAGACAATGAGAACAGACGGGTGGCAACCCAGCTACTTGACTAGACGGTAGAGCGACTGTCTCACTTCATGCAGGTCGGCGTTCAATCCCCGACCGTCCAGTGGTTGGGAACAATTCCTTCCTCCGTTCCATCCCAAATCCTTATCCTGACCGCTTTCAAGTGCTATAAAGTAGTAATGGCTTGGTGGTTTCCCTGATATTTAAAAAATGAACGGGTGGCACCCAAGCCAGGAACAACAGGGACAGATCCGGAGACAATCGTGGCCAGAACAACAGGAACAGCCCAGGCGACAACAGAGGCAATAACAGCAGAGACTTCCTCGCCTGGAACAACAACAATAACAGAGACAGTAGGCTATTGTTTACTGCCCGATTATTGCAGAGGCAATAATCGGAAATAGGGAACAACAAACAGACCGAGGCACTGGAACAGCACGAACCGAGACCTACAGGGAGAAGACTGAGACAAAGGGTGGAACGATAGAGATCAGAGAAACTCAGGAAACGACACGAATTAAGGCAGAGAGGAGGACAACTGAAACAGACAGCTGTATCTGAGGTACCCCTAACTGAACAGAACAGAAACTGTTGGAAACGGGACTTACGTTCATGATAGGCCCTCCGGAGCATAAGAAGAGAAGAGATACGATAGAGGATCTTTGCAACAAGTTGGAAAATAGTATCAACCATGTTTGGAGCAAGCTCCGGCCAGAGGAAGTAAGTCACAGGAGCAGCCAAAAAACTAAACTCTTCCTCTCTTTCAGGTACCTCCATCCCAACAAACCAGTTCAGTGCCCAAACTGCAACCTAGTAGGCCTGAAACCGGTAATCCAGCGAGTGAAGGTGGACCTCAAGCGCGGTGCGGAACGACGACGCAACTGCAATCTCCCAGGGAGGAGAGGGACGCCTAATCAACGCTGAAGGGACGCTCGGATATTGTGAAAAAGCAATCAGACAAGGGAGGTGCTGTCGCCGTCTGGAGGTAGAACAACTACAGACACGATATGGGGAGGCACCTGGCAGACATTACAGCCTACTGACAGCAACACAACGAGGACGCGGCGCTTAGAAACGCCTAAGCGAGGAGTAAAAGGATAATACTCAAGCTGTTTGAAAACAAAACATGGAACTGGAAAGGAGGACTCATAAAGGCAGGGGCGAGAGAATTCTTCCTCGACTTCGAGTTCATCATTCCCCACCTCTACCTTTTACCAAAGATCCATAAATCACTAAAGAAACAACAGGAACGTGGCAAGGGAGACCAGTTCTAAGCGGCTGCCGGGCCCCAATAAAGCTGGTAGACTGGATCTGTGAAGCCCACCTGAACCCATTGCTACGTCTACTTCTGGAAAGAATCCAAGATACGACGGATTTCCTCTCAAAATTGCAGAAATTAGAGGCCCCGAGAGGGTCCCGCCTTTTCTCCATGCATGTGGTATCACTCTACCCGAGTATACCACAGAGAGAAGCTGCAAAGGTAGTAGTATCTTTTTTTTACAGATAACAAACGAAGAATCACACAGGAACTTCGAGACGCAGGAATAGGGAGGACCCCCTCGAAAGAAACTCTTGAAGAGGCCATCCTCCATGTGGTGAGAGACACCCTCTTGCAATTTGAAGGACTAACGTACCGGCAAACCAAAGGCATAGCAATAGGAGCATCCGGTAGTGTGGCAATCGCTGAAATATTTGTGCATGTTGTGGTCGAGAAAAAAAGATCCCACATGGAGGACGGACCGGCGGTATATTTCCGTTACATAGACATCATCGGAATAATGGAGAACGGTTTCCCGCGCCTAGACGGTTTCTTTTCATGGTCAAATACAGTTCTTGAAAACCTTAAGTTTACCCTCAAAGATAGTGATTGTACGTTAAATTTCCTAGATACAACAGTGTATACAGACCAGCTAACCAGGGATCTGCACACGAAGGCATACTATAAACAAACTAACCTTCACACGCATCTGAAATTTGACTCGAGCCACCCACTAGCCTTGAAAAAATCGCTACCCTACTCACTCGGGCTCAGTCTCAAGCGGGTTAACAGTAAAGAAGAGACGTGATACCGCCCAGCTTGATGACCTATGGGATATGTTCAGGAACAGAGACAATAATACTTGCGGCCCAGGAGAAACTCGGAGAAAAAACAAGGGCGGAGCTACTCAGACCTAGAACACAAGTGGAAGACAAGAGATGGATCCTCCCAACCCTTTTCTTCCCCAGCCTTGCAGCGCAGCTTAAGATAAAACTCCAGGAAGTATGGACATGGATGAGGGAAACGTACAGTGATCATCCCTCTTGGGTAAAAGTCCCACAAACCCTCCCATGATCGCCTGGAGGCGAGGTAAGTCTATAAAGAACCATCTTGTTAAAGCAGGTGTGCTGGCTGATCATCTCAACCGAACTGGGGAAGAGGACCAGCTCCAGGTTACAGGCCAAAGCAACGGAACCTACAGACCCTAACCTAACCTGACATAGGTTTGGAGAGCGACCTGGGTTGAGGCGGAGCCCCTACAAGTACAAGTGACAACACTAAACACCTGCATTTTTAAGTGTGGCATCACTAAACACCTGCATCTGTAGGTGTTGCATCACTAAACACCTGCATCTGTAGGTGTGGCATCACTAAACACATGCATCTGTAGGTGTGGCATCACTAAACACCTGCATCTGTAGGTGTGGCATCATTAAACACCTGCATCTGTAGGTGTGGCATCACTAAACACCTTGCATCTGTTGGTGTGGCATTACTAAACACCTGCATCTGTAGGTGTGGCACCACTAAACATCTGAATCTGTGGGTGTGGCATCACTAAACACGTGCATCTGTAGGTGTGGCATCACTAAACACCTGCATTTTTAAGTGTGGCATCACTTAACACCTGCATCTGTAGGTGTGGCATCACTAAACACCTGCATCTGTAGGTGTGGCATCACTAAACACCTGCATCTGTAGGTGTGGCATCACTAAACACCTGCATCTGTAGGTGTGGCATCACTAAACACCTGCATCTGTAGGTGTGGCATCACTAAACACCTGCATCTGTAGGTGTGGCATCACTAAACACCTGCATCTGTAGGCGTGGCATCACTAAACACCTGCATCTGTAGGTGTGGCATCACTAAACACCTGCATCTGTAGGTGTGGCATCACTAAACACCTGCATCTGTAGGTGTGGCATCACTAAACACCTGCATCTATAGGTGTGGCATCACTAGACATCCGCCTCACAACATCTGGCTTTACATTCTCCTTCCGGCCAAGATTCATTATATACAATATAACATTAATAAAAATAAATTGTGTGATACAACAAAAATGGCCAACAACAGCGACCAGCCCATAAAGCCAGAGGAGCTGCCTACGACACAGCAGACCCCTACGTCACGGCAGCCTACGACGCCTGTCCAACCCCCTATGACACAGCAGCAGCCCCAGACGACACAGCAGCAGCCCCAGACAACACAGCAGCAGCCCCCGACGACGCAGCAGCAGCCCCCTACGACACAGCAGCAGCCCCCGACGACACAGCAGCAGCCTCCGACGACACGGCAGCAGCCCCCGACGACACAGCAGCAGCCTCCGACGACACGGCAGCAGCCCCCGACGACACAGCAGCAGCCCCCGACGGCACGGCAGCAGCCTCCGACGACACGGCAGCAGCCCCCGACGACACAGCAGCAGCCTCCGACGACACAGCAGCAGCCCCCGACGACACAGCAGCAGCCTCCGACGACACGGCAGCAGCCCCCGACGACACAGCAGCAGCCCCGACGACACAGCAGCAGCCTACGACGACACGGCAGCAGCCCCCGACGACACAGCAGCAGCCCCCGACGACACAGCAGCAGCCCCCGACGACACAGCAGCAGCCTCCGACGACACAGCAGCAGCCCCCGACGACACAGCAGCAGCCCCCGACGACACAGCAGCAGCCCCCGACGACACAGCTGCAGCCCCCGACGACACAGCAGCAGCCTCCGACGACACAGCAGCAGCCCCGACGACACAGCAGCAGCCCCCGACGACACAGCAGCGGACGATACACAGCGGCGACTACAGACAGACGACGGAGACCGTCCTGCGGGCGACGTTCAGCGAGGAGGAGCTGGAGGAGGCCCAGGTGGCCCTGGAGGAGATCCTGACGCTGCTGCTGAAGGGCGCGGGGCCCCTGAAGATCACGGGCATCACCCTGCGAGTGTACAGGGCCCTGGTGGAGGCCGGGGTCCTGCTGGTCCAGGCCCCCGCCCTGGAGGACGCCGACCTCCTCCACATGGAGAGACAGTGGCTGGCGTGGGCGGGCCCGCCGGCCCAGCCCGTGCTGAGGGTGGTGTCCAGGGACGCGGTGCGGGAAGAGGTGGTGGCGGGCGGTCGGCTGCACGTCACGGTGAGCGCCGTGACGTGCCTGGTCGTGCCGGCAGGCCACTACCTCCAGGCCCTCCCGGACGACTCCACCTACGTCATCATGGCCTGCCCGGACTGGCGCCACGACCCTCCCGCAGACGGGAAGAAGGTGTTCGGGGAGTGGGTGGAGCAGCAGAGCGCGGGGTGGCGGTGGGCGGCGGGGCAAGAGGAGGCCCTGGAGAGGGAGGCGCCGCCGGCCATGAGGGTGCTGGCCAGCCAGGTGCAGGTGGTGGCCCTGGAGGCGGGCCAGCTGCAGGCCACCCTGGCCCACGTCACCTGCCTCGTCCTCTCCCGCGGCTTCTCCCTCCACTGTCTCCCGGACACCACCACCTACGTCATCAAGCCCGCCCGCTCTATGGCTAGAGCAGAGCCGCCCCTCACCCAGCCTAGAGCAGAGCCGCCCCTCACCCAGCCTAGAGCAGAGCCGCCCCTCACCCAGCCTAGAGCAGAGCCGCCCCTCACCCAGCCTAGAGCAGAGCCGCCCCTCACCCAGCCTAGAGCAGAGCCGCCCCTCACCCAGCCTAGAGCAGAGCCGCCCCTCACCCAGCCTAGAGCAGAGCCGCCCCTCACCCAGCCTAGAGCAGAGCCGCCCCTCACCCAGCCTAGAGCAGAGCCGCCCCTCACCCAGCCTAGAGCAGAGCCGCCCCTCACCCAGCCTAGAGCAGAGCCGCCCTCACCCAGCCTAGAGCAGAGCCGCCCCTCACCCAGCCTAGAGCAGAGCCTCCCTCACCCAGCCTAGAGCAGAGCCTCCTCACCCACCTAGAGCAGAGCCTCCAGTCACCCAGCATAGAGCAGAGCCTCCTCACCGAGCATAGAGCAGAGCCTCCAGTCACCGAGCCTAGAGCAGAGCCTCCAGTCACCGAACATAGAGCAGAGCCTCCAGTCACCGAACATAGAGCAGAGCCTCCAGTCACCGAACATAGAGCAGAGCCTCCAGTCACCGAACATAGAGCAGAGCCTCCAGTCACCGAACATAGAGCAGAGCCTCCAGTCACCGAACAATAGCAGAGCCTCCAGTCACCGAACATAGAGCAGAGCCTCCAGTCACCGAACATAGAGCAGAGCCTCCAGTCACCGAACATAGAGCAGAGCCTCCAGTCACCGAACATAGAGCAGAGCCTCCAGTCACCGAACATAGAGCAGAGCCTCCAGTCACCGAACATAGAGCAGAGCCTCCAGTCACCGAACATAGAGCAGAGCCTCCAGTCACCGAACATAGAGCAGAGCCTCCAGTCACCGAACATAGAGCAGAGCCTCCAGTCACCGAACATAGAGCAGAGCCTCCAGTCACCGAACATAGAGCAGAGCCTCCAGTCACCAAACATAGAGCAGAGCCCCCAGTCACTGAACAAAGAGCAGAGCCTCCAGTCACCGAACACAGAGCAGAGCCTCCAGTCACCGAACACAGAGCAGAGCCTCCAGTCACCGAACATAGAGCAGAGCCTCCAGTCACCGAACATAGAGCAGAGCCTCCAGTCACCGAACATAGAGCAGAGCCTCCTGTCACCGAACATAGAGCAGAGCCTCCAGTCACCAAACATAAAGCAGAGCCTCCAGTCACCGAACATAGAGCAGAGCCCCCAGTCACTGAACAAAGAGCAGAGCCTCCAGTCACCGAACACAGAGCAGAGCCTCCAGTCACCGAACACAGAGCAGAGCCTCCAGTCACCGAAAAAATAATAGAGCCTCCAGTCACTGAACATAGAACAGAGCCTCCAGTCACCGAACATAGAGCAGAGCCTCCAGTCACCGAACATAGAGCAGAGCCTCCAGTAACCGAACATAGAGCAGAGCCTCCAGTCACCGAACATAGAGCAGAGCCTCCAGTCACCGAACATAGAGCAGAGCCTCCAGTCACCGAACAAATAGTAGAGCCTCCAGTCACCGAACATAGAGCAGAGCCTCCAGTCACCGAACATAGAGCAGAGCCTCCAGTCACCGAACAAATAGTAGAGCCTCCAGTCACCGAACATAGAGTAGAGCCTCCAGTCACCGAACATAGAGCAGAGCCTCCAGTCACCGAACAAATAGTAGAGCCTCCAGTCACCGAACATAGAGCAGAGCCCCCAGTCACTGAACAAAGAGCAGAGCCTCCAGTCACCGAACACAGAGCAGAGCCTCCAGTCACCGAACACAGAGCAGAGCCTCCAGTCACCGAAAAAATAATAGAGCCTCCAGTCACTGAACATAGAACAGAGCCTCCAGTCACCGAACATAGAGCAGAGCCTCCAGTCACCGAACATAGAGCAGAGCCTCCAGTAACCGAACATAGAGCAGAGCCTCCAGTCACCGAACATAGAGCAGAGCCTCCAGTCACCGAACATAGAGCAGAGCCTCCAGTCACCGAACATAGAGCAGAGCCTCCAGTCACCGAACAAATAGTAGAGCCTCCAGTCACCGAACATAGAGCAGAGCCTCCAGTCACCGAACATAGAACAGAGCCTCCAGTCACCGAACAAATAGTAGAGCCTCCAGTCACCGAACATAGAGCAGAGCCTCCAGTCACCGAACATAGAGCAGAGCCTCCAGTCACCGAACAAATAGTAGAGCCTCCAGTCACCGAACATAGAGCAGAGCCTCCAGTCACCGAACAAATAGTAGAGCCTCCAGTCACCGAACATAGAGCAGAGCCTCCAGTCACCGAACAAACAGTAGAGCCTCCAGTCACCGAACATAGAGCAGAGCCTCCAGTCACCGAACATAGAGCAGAGCCTCTAGTCACCGAACATAGAGCAGAGCCTCCAGTCACCGAACATAGAGCAGAGCCTCCAGTTACCGAACATAGAGCAGAGCCTCCAGTCACCGAACATAGAGCAGAGCCTCCAGTTACCGAACAAATAGTAGAGCCTCCAGTCACCGAACATAGAGCAGAGCCTCCAGTCACCGAACATAGAACAGAGCCTCCAGTCACCGAACATAGAGCAGAGCCTCCAGTCACCGAACATAGAGCAGAGCCTCCAGTCACCGAATATACAGCAGAGCCTCCAGTCACCGAATATAGAGCAGAGCCTCCAGTCACCGAACATAGAGCAGAGCCTCCAGTCACCGAATATACAGCAGAGCCTCCAGTCACCGAACATAGAGCAGAGCCTCCAGTCACCGAACATAGAGCAGAGCCTCCAGTCACCGAACATAGAGCAGAGCCTCCAGTCACCGAACATAGAACAGAGCCTCCAGTCACCGAACATAGAGCAGAGCCTCCAGTCACCGAACATGGAGCAGAGCCTCCAGTCACCGAACATAGAGCAGAGCCTCCAGTTACCGAACATAGAGCAGAGCCTCCAGTTACCGAATATACAGCAGAGCCTCCAGTCACCGAACATAGAGCAGAGCCTCCAGTCACCGAATATAGAGCAGAGCCTCCAGTCACCGAATATAGAGCAGAGCCTCCAGTCACCGAACATAGAGCAGAGCCTCCAGTCACCGAATATACAGCAGAGCCTCCAGTCACCGAACATAGAGCAGAGCCTCCAGTCACCGAACATAGAGCAGAGCCTCCAGTCACCGAACATAGAGCAGAGCCTCCAGTCACCGAGCGTAAAGTAGAGTCACCCGTCTCAGAGGGTAGACGGGTCCTATCACCCCCAGGCGTCGCTGCCAAGGGTGCCGTCCCGGCCGCTAACGTGGTGCGCCATGTAGAGTGGGTCGATATTAGCGTGAAGGTCACGCTCAAGATGAACCCTCTGCCTTCCCCCTACTGAGTGTGCAGGTAGTTCACTGCCCTGGTGATGGTGGTAGTAGTCCCGTCACTACTGCCCTGGTGATGGTGGTAGTTGTCCCGTCACTACTGCCCTGGTGATGGTGGTAGTTGTCCCGTCACTACTGCCCTGGTGATGGTGGTAGTTGTCCCGTCACTACTGCCCTGGTGATGGTGGTAGTTGTTCCGTCACTACTGCCCTGGTGATGGTGGTAGTTGTCCCGTCACTACTGCCCTGGTGATGGTGGTAGTTGTCCCGTCACTACTGCCCTGGTGATGGTGGTAGTTGTCCCGTCACTACTGCCCTGGTGATGGTGGTAGTTGTCCCGTCACTACTGCCCTGGTGATGGTGGTAGTTGTCCCGTCACTATTGCCCTGGTGATGGTGACTTCTGGTTTTCACTACTTACTATTCTCATAATTTTTTTAATCACTATAATCATACATTTCACCGATGCGCGTGTGAAAGCGAGCTGTGATGATCTCTGTCTGGAACACCACCATCACAAGGAAGAGTAATAATAATTAATTATATTTATTATAATAATAATATAGTAGTAGTAGTAGGCATCCATCAGTCTCAGGAGACTATGGAGTTGCGCTCTGGTTGTCGGTCTGGAGTGGCCTCACCAGGGCGCAAAGCCAGGGTAGGTTGATTCGGGGGAGAAGCTGTTACCCAGGCAGCAGGTTCCCCCTCTCCACGGCGCTGAAAGTCTCCAATGGAAAGGCATACGCCAATACGATTGGTTCCAGTGCCGTCGCAGGAACTGTGAGTTCCGGGGTTGATATAACAATAATAATATTGTTATATCATTAATAAGTGATGCCACACCTTCAGATGCAGGTGTTTAGTGATGCCACACCTACAGATGCAGGTGTTTAGTGATGCCACACCTACAGATGCAGGTGTTTAGTGATGCCACACCTTCAGATGCAGGTGTTTAGTGATGCCACACCTACAGATGCAGGTGTTTAGTGATGCCACACCTACAGATGCAGGTGTTTAGTGATGCCACACCTTCAGATGCAGGTGTTTAGTGATGCCACACCTACAGATGCAGGTGTTTAGTAATGCCACACTTAAAAAGCAGGTGTTTAGTGTTGTCACTTGTACTTGTAGGGGCTCCGCCTCAACCCAGGTGGCTCTCCAAACTTGTGTCAGGTTAGGTTAGGGTCTGTAGGTTCCGTTGCTTTGGCCTGTAACCTTGAGCTGGTCCTCTTCCCCAGTTCGGTTGAGATGATCAGCCAGCACACCTGCTTTAACAAGGTGGTTCTTTATAGACTTACCTCGCCTCCAGGCGATCATGGGAGGGTTTGTGGGACTTTTACCCAAGAGGGATGATCACTGTACGTTTCCCTCATCCATGTCCATACTTCCTGGAGTTTTATCTTAAGCTGCGCTGCAAGGCTGGGGAAGAAAAGGGTTGGGAGGATCCATCTCTTGTCTTCCACTGTGTTCTAGGTCTGAGTAGCTCCGCCCTTGTTTTTTCTCCGAGTTTCTCCTGGGCCGCAAGTATTATTGTCTCTGTTCCTGAACATATCCTATAGGTCATCAAGCTGGGCGGTATAACGTCTCTTCTTTACTGTTAATCCGCTTGAGTCTGAGCCCGAGTGAGTAGGGTAGCGATTTTTTCAAGGCTAGTGGGTGGCTCGAGTCAAATTTCAGATGCGTGTGAAGGTTAGTTTGTTTATAATAAGCCTTCGTGTGCAGATCCCTGGTTAGCTGGTCTGTATACTCTGTTGTATCTAGGAAATTTAATGTAGAGTCACTATGTTTGAGGGTAAACTTAAGGTTTTCAAGAACTGTATTTGACCATGAAAAGAAACCGTCTAGGCGCGGGAAACCGTTCTCCATTATTCCGAAGATGTCTATGTAACGGAAATATACCGCCGGTCCGTCCTCCATGTGGGATCTTTTTTCTCGACCACAACATGCACAAATATTTCAGCGATTGCCACACTACCGGATGCTCCTATTGCTATGCCTTTGGTTTGCCGGTACGTTAGTCCTTCAAATTGCAAGGGGTGTCTCTCACCACATGGAGGATGGCCTCTTCAAGAGTTTCTTTCGAGGGGGTCCTCCCTATTCCTGCGTCTCGAAGTTCCTGTGTGATTCTTCGTCTGTTATTTGCAAAAAAAAGATGCTACTACCTTTGCAGCTTCTCTCTGTGGTATACTCGGGTAGAGTGATACCACATGCATGGAGAAAAGGCGGGACCCTCTCGGGACGGGGCCTCTAATTTCTGCAATTTTGAGAAGAAATCCGTCGAATCTTGGATTCTTTCCAGAAGTAGACGTAGCAATGGGTTCAAGGAGGTCTACCGGCTACCGGCTTTGTTGGGGCCCGGCAGCCGTTTAGAACTGGTCTCCCTTGCCACGTTCTTGTTGTTCCTTTAGTGATTTATGGATCTTTGGTAAAAGTAGAGGTGGGGAATGATGAACTCGAAGTCGAGGAAGAATTCTCTCGCCCCTGCTTTATGAGTCCTCCTTTCCAGTTCCATGTTTTGTTTTCAAACAGCTTGAGTATTATCCTTTTACTCCTCGCTTAGGCGTTTCTAAGCGCCGCGTCCTCGTTGTGATGCTGTCAGTAGGCTGTAATGTCTGCCAGGTGCCTCCCCATATCGTGTCTGTAGTTGTTCTATCTCCAGACGACGACAGCACCTCCCTTGTCTGATTGCTTTTTCACAATATCCGAGCGTCCCTTCAGCGTTGATTAGGCGTCCCTCTCCTCCCTAGGGAGATTGCAGGTGCGTCGTCGTTCCGCACCGCACTTGAGGTCCACCTTCACTCGCTGGATTACCGGTTTTAGGTCTGAAAGAGAGGAAGAGTTTATTTTTTGGCTGCTCCCTGTGACTTACCTTATTCCGGCCGGAGCTTGCTCCAAACATGGTTGATACTAGTTTCCAAGTTGTTGCAAAGATCCTCTATCGTATCTTCTTTCTTCTTACGCTCCGGAGGGCCTATCACGAACGTAAGTTCCGTTTCCAACAGTTTTCTCTCCTGTTCAGTTAGGGGTATCTCAGATACAGCTGTCTGTTTCAGTTGTCCTCTTCTCTGCCTTAATTCGTGTCGTTTCCTGAGTTTCTCCGATCTCCATCGTTCCACGCTGTCTCAGTCTTCTCCCTGTAGGTCTCGGTTCGTGCTGTTCCAGCGCCTGGGTCTGTTGTTGTTCCCCTAATTCTGATTATTGCCTCTGCAATAATCGGACAGTACACAATAGTCTACTGTCTGTTATTGTTGTTGTTCCAGTCGAGGTAGTCTCTGCTGTTATTGCCTCTGTTGTCGCCTGGGCTCTTCCTGTTTGTCTGGCCTCGATTGTCTCCGGGTCTGTCCCTGTTGTTCCTGGCTTGGGTGCCGCCCGTTCTTATTTTTTTAATTATCAGGGGAAAGCGCCAAGCCATTACGACTTTATAGCACTTGAAAGGGGCCAGAATAAGGATTTGGGATGGGACAGAGGGAAGGAATTGTTCCGAACCACTTGGACGGTCGGGGATTGAACGCCGACCTGCATGAAGTGAGACCGTCGATCTACCTTCCAGTCAAAGTGGCTGGGTTGTCAACCAGTCTGTCTCGTCTCGCGATGAATCTCTTCCTTCTGACTCGTGACCTGTCTCTTTTATTCCTACCATGCCTGCTGTTGGTAGCCGAGGTGTTCCGTTGGAAGTTCGGCCTCTGCGGGCACCTCCTCCGGTTCTTGTTTGTCCCGGTGTCTGTTCTGGGAGGATGGGGGATAGTTAAAGGACAAGCTTGTCTAGAATAGGGAATAGAGATCCATCATCGTCATCGTTCATCAGGAACACTGAACTCAGGGTTTCTGGGCCGTTCGCGGTTGTTATGGCTGTGGCTGCACTTGTTCCTCTAGACTTAGGGCTTTGTCCACTGCTTTTCACAGTTATGAAAAAAACATTCATACCTGTGTGACGTCTGTCCTGAGCGCATCATCAGACTTCCGTCGTATGGTCTTTCGAGGGCCCCTGGTTTCGGAGTTGCCTTTCGTCTGAAACCTTCCAATAAGGTTGTACACATGGTCCCAACCTCGTATTTGGTGGCGGGCTACGATGAGCTCAATTTTGGTCATTTCTGTCGTATGTGAAGCTTTGAGGAGGAGCGTGTAGGTCGCCATAGACGCTCTAACCTGTTCCATGATCACTCTGTTAAGACAGCTGGCAGGACCTCGCAGGATTGGGAAACCTGCTGAAAAAATGGGAAACAAACCTGAAGTTGAGCCTCATTGCTCATTAGTGATATTCGTACTTTTTGTGTACAATGATGCCCTTTATGTTTATTGGTGTACAATGGTGCCTCCATGCTTATTGGTGTACAATGATGCCCTTCATGCTTATTGGTGTACAATGATGCCCTGCATGCTTATTGGTGTACAATGATGTCCTTTATGTTTATTGGTGTACAATGATGCCCTTTATGTTTATTGGTGTACAATGATGCCCTGCATGCTTATTGGTGTACAATGATGTCCTTTATGTTTATTGGTGTACAATGATGCCCTTTATGTTTATTGGTGTACAATGATGCCCTTCATGCTTATTGGTGTACAATGATGCCCTGCATGCTTATTGGTGTACAATGATGCCCTTCATGCTTATTGGTGTACAATGATGCCCTTTATGGTTATTGGTGTACAATGATGCCCTTTATGCTTATTGGTGTACAATGATGCCCTTTATGGTTATTGGTGTACAATGATGCCCTTTATGCTTATTGGTGTACAATGATGCCCTTTATGCTTATTGGTGTACAATGATGCCCTGCATGCTTATTGGTGTACAATGATGTCCTTTATGGTTATTGGTGTACAATGATGTCCTTTATGTTTATTGGTGCACAATGATGCCCTTTATGGTTATTGGTGTACAATGATGCCTTTATGTTTATTGGTGTACAATGATGTCCTTCATGCTTATTGGTGTACAATGATGCCCTTTATGGTTATTGGTGTACAATGATGCCCTTCATGCTTATTGGTGTACAATGATGCCCTTTATGGTTATTGGTGTACAATGATGTCCTTCATGCTTATTGGTGTACAATGATATCCTTCATGCTTATTGGTGTACAATGATGCATTTCATATTTTTTGGTGTACAATGATGGCCTGCATGTTTATTGGTGTACAATGATGCCCTTTATGGTTATTGGTGTACAATGATGCCCCTCATGTTTATTGGTGTACAATGATGCCCTTCATGCTTATTGAAGGAATCAGTTCTCTCCACCAGGAGAGAACTGATTCCTTTAAAAACGATATAATCGTATAGTATTATATAAAAAAAAAATTCAAGTACATTCTCTAACTGGAAAAGATGAGCAAAATATAGGTGGGAAATGTAGAAAACCAATATATGCAAAAAATAAGAAGTAGGGAAAATGGAAACCAGAAAAAAACATTGGAATGCTTGTATGCTCGGCGGCCGCCATTTTGTGAGAATCAGCTGGTGAGTGACCAGAATAGAGCTTAAAACCTTGACACAAACTGCACTAATCACAAAGAAGCACCACCATTGTCCGCCAAGTGCTGACATCAAGTCTAACTCTAAGAAACAACACTCAAACTTTGCCTAACCGTCAACATTGACGGTTTGGCAACATTGACGGTTTGGCAACATTGACGGTTGACGGTTATATGTATGTATATACATATACATACTCATTATGGAGATATGAGGTTGGTATACTCTCTTAAATCCGATATTATGTTCCAAACTCTGTTCTCCTCTCACTATACTGTGGGCTAATCTATCCCTATCTTAACTATGGTATCTGTGTATGGGGCTCAACCTCTGCAAACTACCTCAAGCCCATCATCACCCAGCAAAAATCTGCTATCAGAACAACATCAAACTCGGCCTTCAGACAACACTCACTCCCCCTACTGTTTAAATCCCTAAACATGCTAAACATAACCTCACTCCACACATTCTCTTGTGCCAATTACATTTACAAAACCTTATTCTTAAGTGCAAACCATGTCTGCAACTATTCGTGGACTGATGTAATAGAACACATACTCACCACACCAGACATAAATATCTCTTTAATATCCCAGAGTCAAACTTAATCTGTGTAAACACTATGCAAATAAAGGGACCTAGTCTATGGAACTCACTCGCTAATGAATTGAAAAGCTGCCAAACTTTTCCCTCATTCAAAAATAAAACCAAAAAGTATACTGAATAAACGCCAGGGAGTAATCTCAGAATACGAGCAGAGGACGGGTGTTGGTAATAAGTGACATGAAGTGAGATGTCGATACATTTTGGGACGTGAAGTGACGCTAGCAGGAGGTCGTGACCTCACTTGAGTCACAACTGTTGTCAGAGTAAGTAAGTAATTATCAATAGAAGGCACCAAACCGGAAGGCTATGTAGCACCATCAAATGTGCGGGATAATCAGAGGGCGCTAAATATCACCAAGATGCCAATACGAGAACAGAAACGCATAAGGCGAACGATATCAAAAGTATCTGAGTCGCCAAGAATTCTATCGAGGGACAAGCGACCGCGGGGGACGGTCGGAAAACAAGACACACCGCTCGTCCTGGAAGTCAAAGTATTCAACAAGCACGACCATAAGAGGGATAATGCAATGTGGACAATAAGGAGCAAGGCGTCGCTCCATTAAGTGCCGTGAGTTAAACGGGTATGGCCAATACGTAACCTAGCCAGAGCCGTTACCTCCCACCGCCGGTTACGGTGGCAGCAGGAAGGCCACTGGGAACACACTCTTAAGAGTACGCAGTTTGTTACCAATAACAGAAGACCAACAACTCTGCCATCGGGCACGGATGGAGGCATGAATAACTGGGTAAAAGTTGGAATAAGGAATACTTTTATGGGAGAAAGGACAAACGCGATAGCTTCCTTAGCGGCAGCATCCGCACGCTCATTTAAAGAGACACCAACATGGCTGGAACCCAGCAAAATGCAACTGACTTAAATTTACTGGAGATAAGAAACAGCCAATGTTGAATCTCGACAACCACCGGGTGGACGGATTAAAGGACCCTAACGCCATGAGGGCACTACGAGAGTCAACTACCACCACAAAGGAGGATTGACACCGGGAAAGCAGGAGACGAAGAGCATAGAGAATAGCATAAGTTCTGCTGTGAAGATGCTAGCCTCCGGAGGAAGGCGACACATATAAGTGTGGTCAGGAAAAACAACAGAGTAGCCCACACCGTCAGCAGACTTAATTAGACCCATCGGTGAAGATGGAACGGAGTGGGAGTGAGAAGAAAAGTGCTCAAGGAAGAGGCGTTTCAGAACTGTAGGAGGGGTAAAAGCTTTAGTGATGCGGGTCAGAGAAGTACAAATTTGGAAAGGGGACCCTCCACGGGGGCAAGATGGACAATACGAGGAGAAACATTGGTAATATGAACTGAAAGAGAATCCTGTAAGCGAGAGAAACGGACAGAAAGAGGAAGGAGGTGAAGAGGAACAGGAACTACAGGAGGGGTAAAAGTCAAAGCACGATAGAGGCGAGAGTGAGGATGCTGTAAGGATCACGCAAGACAGCGAAGACTGTAGCGATCACGGCGATCCTGGAGAGACAAAAACCAGTGTCAGTATACAAGCTGAGAGTAGGAGTTGAACGAAAGCACCAGAGCTGAGGCGCAAACCCTGTATGGTGCAAAGGATCAGGACGGCGAAGAGTAGAAGGAGAAGCAGAAGAGTATGCAGGGCAACCATAATCGAGATTAGACAGGACGAGAGAGGAATGCCAATAGAGGAGCGTGCACCTATCCGCTCCCCAAGAAGTATGAGACAAAACCTTAAGTAGGTTAAGGGCCTTAGAGCATTCAACACGGAGGTAAAGACACGGGACGACCAAGACAAACGACTGTCAAAGAATAACCCAAAAGCTTCGTGAATCTTTGTACTCAAGGGGATGACCATAAAGTGACAAAGAGGGACGAAGAACGACCCGCTTCCGAGTAAAAGTCATGGCACACGTCTTAGTAGTAGAGAACTTGAAGCCATGATTGGTGGCCCAGGATGACACGGCATCAATCGCAAGTTGAAGCCGCCGTTGAAGGAGAGGCGAATCACCTCGACAGCAAAGAGTAAGATCATCAACATAAAGAGCAGAGAAGATGCCAGAAGGAAGGGAGGAAGGAGACCATTGAGGGCAACCAGAAAAAGAGTAGTACTCAGAACACTACCTTGGGGCACACCTTCATACTGCCGAAAAGAGGCAGAGAGAGTGGCACCAAGCCTGACTCGAAAGGTACGACGAGAGAAAAAGCTTTGAAGAAAAAGAAGAGAGGGATACCACGAAGGCCAAAAGAACGAAGTTGGGACAGAATGGTTTCTCTCAAGTCGTGTCATAAGCCTTTTCCAGGTCAAAAAGGACAGCAACAACGGAGGTCTTCGCAGGCAGATACGATATATATACCTGTTAGACCAAGTTCACCAGACATCAGTCGTGCTGCGGCACTTGCGAAAACCAAATTGAGAAGAGAGAGGTGGCGATGGTGTTCCAAGAACCACATCAGACGGACATTCACCATACGCTCAAAGAGCTTGCAAACACAACTCGTGAGAGCAATAAGGCGGAAGTCCTTAGGGGACGTACCAAGAGACCCTGGTTTCCGAATAGGGAGTACAATTGCATCGAGTCAGTCCTCAGGAACGGACAACGACTCCCAGACCTGGTTATACAGACTCAGTAAATACTGAGACGTGCACGGAGGGAGATGGCGAAGCATCTCATAATGAACGTCATCCAGCCCGCCGCCGTAGATCCGCAGAGTGCCAGGGCAGACTGCAGTTCAGAAAGAGAGAAAGGATCGTTATAGGGAAGGCGGAGATGAGTGCGGAAATCTAAAGGATAAGATTCAAGACAGGCTTACGAAGAAGGAAGGATTGAGGAAGATGAGAACCAGAGCTAACAGAAGAAAAGTGGAACCCAGTTCGGTCGCGACCTGCACTGGATCCGCCCACAAGAGTACCATGGAGGTGGAGAAACCGGCAAGACATCCGGAACAAACTTGCCCGCAATCTTGCGAATCTTTTTCCAGATCTGCGACAGAGGCATATCGGACGTATGGTGGAAACATAAGATTTCCAACTCTCACATTTAGCTGTACGGATGGTTCTACGGGCCACCGCACTTGCCTTCCGAAACAGTAAAAGAATCAGCCATTTGCCGGCGGCGGTGTTTCTTCCAGGCTGCATGCTTACAGCGGACAGCCCGAGCACAGTCCGCATTCCACCAGGGAACGCACTTCCGCTGCCCCGGGAGGAAGAGCGAGGAATAGAGTGGAGGGCAGCGTTGAANAAGGAATAACCCAAAACAAGCAAAAGGTCGACAGGAAGCGACAAGCAGATAGGAGAAGAGGGAGGAGAAAACCAAACACAAGGAAAAGAAAAGTCGTTCAGCATAATTAGAGAGGACAGCAGCAGAAGCACAAGGCCACAAAAGGACAGAGGACTGTCCTAAGGGCATCACACTCCGGCAGCCGCCCACTAAGCCCCCCTCACGGCGTCAACGGGCTGAACAGGGAGGGGGGTTTCAGACGAAAGACAACTCTGAAACAGGGACCCCTCAAAAGACCATACGACGGAAGTCTGATGATGCGCTCAGGACAGACATCACACAGGTATGAATGTTTTTTCCTACCTGTGAAAAGCAGTGGGCAAAGCCCTAAGTCTAGAGGAACAAGTGCAGCCTCAGCCATAACAACAGCGAGCGGCCCAGAAACCCAGACATTCAGTGTTCCTGATGAACGATGACAACGATGGCCCTCTATTCCTATTCTAGGCAAGCTTGTCCTTCAACTATCCCCCATCCTCCCGGAACAGACACCGGGACAAACAAGAACCGGAGGAGGTGCCCGCAGAGGCCGAACTTCCAATGGAACACCTCGGCTAGCAACAGCAGGCATGGTAGGAATAAAAGAGACAGGTCACGAGTCAGATGGAAGAGATTCATCGCGAGACAATGAGAACAGACCGGGTGGCAACCCAGCTACTTTGACTAGACGGTAGAGCGACTGTCTCACTTCATGCAGGTCGGCGTTCAATCCCCGACCGTCCAAGTGGTTGGGAACAATTCCTTCCTTCCGTTCCATCCCAAATCCTTATCCTGACCCTTTCAAGTGCTATAAAGTAGTAATGGCTTGGTGGTTTCCCTGATATTTAAAAAATGAACGGGTGGCACCCAAGCCAGGAACAACAGGGACAGATCCGGAGACAATCGTGGCCAGAACAACAGGAACAGCCCAGGCGACAACAGAGGCAATAACAGCAGAGACTTCCTCGCTGGAACAACAACAATAACAGAGACAGTAGGCTATTGTTTACTGCCCGATTATTGCAGAGGCAATAATCGGAAATAGGGGAACAACAACAGACCGAGGCACTGGAACAGCACGAACCGAGACCTACAGGGAGAAGACTGAGACAAAGGGTGGAACGATAGAGATCAGAGAAACTCAGGAAACGACACGAATTAAGGCAGAGAGGAGGACAACTGAAACAGACAGCTGTATCTGAGGTACCCCTAACTGAACAGAACAGAAAACTGTTGGAAACGGGACTTACGTTCGTGATAGGCCCTCCGGAGCATAAGAAGAGAGAAGATACGATAGAGGATCTTTGCAACAAGTTGGAAAATAGTATCAACCATGTTTGGAGCAAGCTCCGGCCAGAGGAAGGTAAGTCACAGGGAGCAGCCAAAAAACTAAACTCTTCCTCTCTTTCAGGTACCTCCATCCCAACAAACCAGTTCAGTGCCCAAACTGCAACCTAGTAGGCCTGAAACCGGTAATCCAGCGAGTGAAGGTGGACCTCAAGCGCGGTGCGGAACGACGACGCAACTGCAATCTCCCCAGGGAGGAGAGGGACGCCTAATCAACGCTGAAGGGACGCTCGGATATTGTGAAAAAGCAATCAGACAAGGGAGGTGCTGTCGCCGTCTGGAGGTAGAAAACTACAGACACGATATGGGGAGGCACCTGGCAGACATTACAGCCTACTGACAGCAACACAACGAGGACGCGGCGCTTAGAAACGCCTAAGCGAGGAGTAAAAGGATAATACTCAAGCTGTTTGAAAACAAAACATGGAACTGGAAAGGAGGACTCATAAAGGCAGGGGCGAGAGAATTCTTCCTCGACTTCGAGTTCATCATTCCCCACCTCTACCTTTTACCAAAGATCCATAAATCACTAAAGAAACAACAGGAACGTGGCTAGGGAGACCAGTCTAAGCGGCTGCCGGGCCCCAATAAAGCTGGTAGACTGGATCTGTGAAGCCCACCTGAACCCATTGCTACGTCTACTTCTGGAAAGAATCCAAAATACGACGGATTTCCTCTCAAAATTGCAGAAATTAGAGGCCCCGAGAGGGTCCCGTCTTTTCTCATGCATGTGGTATCACTCTACCGAGTATACCACAGAGAGAAGCTGCAAAGGTAGTAGTATCTTTTTTTTACAGATAACAAACGAAGAATCACACAGGAACTTCGAGACGCAGGAATAGGGAGGACCCCCTCGAAGAAACTCTGAAGAGGCCATCCTCCATGTGGTGAGAGACACCCTCTTGCAATTTGAAGGACTAACGTACCGGCAAACCAAAGGCATAGCAATAGGAGCATCCGGTAGTGTGGCAATCGCTGAAATATTTGTGCATGTTGTGGTCGAGAAAAAAAGATCCCACATGGAGGACGGACCGGCGGTATATTTCCGTTACATAGACATCATCGGAATAATGGAGAACGGTTTCCCGCGCCTAGACGGTTTCTTTTCATGGTCAAATACAGTTCTTGAAAACCTTAAGTTTACCCTCAAAGATAGTGATTGTACGTTAAATTTCCTAGATACAACAGTGTATACAGACCAGCTAACCAGGGATCTGCACACGAAGGCATACTATAAACAAACTAACCTTCACACGCATCTGAAATTTGACTCGAGCCACCCACTAGCCTTGAAAAAATCGCTACCCTACTCACTCGGGCTCAGTCTCAAGCGGGTTAACAGTAAAGAAGAGACGTGATACCGCCCAGCTTGATGACCTATGGGATATGTTCAGGAACAGAGACAATAATACTTGCGGCCCAGGAGAAACTCGGAGAAAAAACAAGGGCGGAGCTACTCAGACCTAGAACACAAGTGGAAGACAAGAGATGGATCCTCCCAACCCTTTTCTTCCCCAGCCTTGCAGCGCAGCTTAAGATAAAACTCCAGGAAGTATGGACATGGATGAGGGAAACGTACAGTGATCCCTCTTGGGTAAAAGTCCCACAAACCCTCCCATGATCGCCTGGAGGCGAGGTAAGTCTATAAAGAACCACCTTGTTAAAGCAGGTGTGCTGGCTGATCATCTCAACCGAACTGGGGAAGAGGACCAGCTCCAGGTTACAGGCCAAAGCAACGGAACCTACAGACCCTAACCTAACCTGACATAGGTTTGGAGAGCGACCTGGGTTGAGGCGGAGCCCCTACAAGTACAAGTGACAACACTAAACACCTGCATTTTTAAGTGTGGCATCACTAAACACCTGCATCTGTAGGTGTTGCATCACTAAACACCTGCATCTGAAGGTGTGGCATCACTAAACACCTGCATCTGTAGGTGTGGCATCACTAAACACCTGCATCTGTAGGTGTTGCATCACTAAACACCTGCATCTGTAGGTGTGGCATCACTAAACACATGCATCTGTAGGTGTGGCATCACTAAACACCTGCATCTGTAGGTGTGGCATCATTAAACACCTGCATCTGTAGGTGTGGCATCACTAAACACCTTGCATCTGTTGGTGTGGCATTACTAAACACCTGCATCTGTAGGTGTGGCACCACTAAACATCTGAATCTGTGGGTGTGGCATCACTAAACACGTGCATCTGTAGGTGTGGCATCACTAAACACCTGCATTTTTAAGTGTGGCATCACTTAACACCTGCATCTGTAGGTGTGGCATCACTAAACACCTGCATCTGTAGGTGTGGCATCACTAAACACCTGCATCTGTAGGTGTGGCATCACTAAACACCTGCATCTGTAGGTGTGGCATCACTAAACACCTGCATCTGTAGGTGTGGCATCACTAAACACCTGCATCTGTAGGTGTGGCATCACTAAACACCTGCATCTGTAGGCGTGGCATCACTAAACACCTGCATCTGTAGGTGTGGCATCACTAAACACCTGCATCTGTAGGTGTGGCATCACTAAACACCTGCATCTGTAGGTGTGGCATCACTAAACACCTGCATCTATAGGTGTGGCATCACTAAACATCCGCCTCACAACATCTGGCTTTACATTCTCCTTCCGGCCAAGATTCATTATATACAATATAACATTAATAAAAATAAATTGTGTGATACAACAAAAATGGCCAACAACAGCGACCAGCCCATAAAGCCAGAGGAGCTGCCTACGACACAGCAGACCCCTACGTCACGGCAGCCTACGACGCCTGTCCAACCCCCTATGACACAGCAGCAGCCCCAAACGACACAGCAGCAGCCCCAAACGACACAGCAGCAGCCCCCGACGACACAGCAGCAGCCTCCGACGACACGGCAGCAGCCCCCGACGACACAGCAGCAGCCCCAGACGACACAGCAGCAGCCCCCGACGACGCAGCAGCAACCCCCGACGACACAGCAGCAGCCCCCGACGACACAGCAGCAGCCTCCGACGACACGGCAGCAGCCCCGACGACACAGCAGCAGCCCCAGACGACACAGCAGCAGCCCCGACGACACAGCAGCAGCCCCCGACGACACGGCAGCAGCCCCCGACGACACGGCAGCAGCCCCCGACGACACAGCAGCAGCCCCCGACGACACAGCAGCAGCCCCCGACGACACAGCAGCAGCCTTCGACGACACGGCAGCAGCCCCCGACGACACAGCAGCAGCCCCCGACGACACAGCAGCAGCCCCCGACGACACGGCAGCAGCCCCCGACGACACAGCAGCAGCCCCCGACGACACAGCAGCAGCAGGAGCGGACGATACACAGCGGCGACTACAGACAGACGACGGAGACCGTCCTGCGGGCGACGTTCAGCGAGGAGGAGCTGGAGGAGGCCCAGGTGGCCCTGGAGGAGATCCTGACGCTGCTGCTGAAGGGCGCGGGGCCCCTGAAGATCACGGGCATCACCCTGCGAGTGTACAGGGCCCTGGTGGAGGCCGGGGTCCTGCTGGTCCAGGCCCCCGCCCTGGAGGACGCCGACCTCCTCCACATGGAGAGACAGTGGCTGGCGTGGGCGGGCCCGCCGGCCCAGCCCGTGCTGAGGGTGGTGTCCAGGGACGCGGTGCGGGAAGAGGTGGTGGCGGGCGGCCGGCTGCACGTCACGGTGAGCGACGTGACGTGCCTGGTCGTGCCGGCAGGCCACTACCTCCAGGCCCTCCCGGACGACTCCACCTACGTCATCATGGCCCGCCCGGACTGGCGCCACGACCCTCCCGCAGACGGGAAGAAGGTGTTCGGGGAGTGGGTGGAGCAGCAGAGCGCGGGGTGGCGGTGGGCGGCGGGGCAGGAGGAGGCCCTGGAGAGGGAGGCGCCGCCGGCCATGAGGGTGCTGGCCAGCCAGGTGCAGGTGGTGGCCCTGGAGGCGGGCCAGCTGCAGGCCACCCTGGCCCACGTCACCTGCCTCGTCCTCTCCCGCGGCTTCTCCCTCCACTGTCTCCCGGACACCACCACCTACGTCATCAAGCCCGCCCGCTCTATGGCTAGAGCAGAGCCGCCCCTCACCCAGCCTAGAGCAGAGCCGCCCCTCACCCAGCCTAGAGCAGAGCCGCCCCTCACCCAGCCTAGAGCAGAGCCGCCCCTCACCCAGCCTAGAGCAGAGCCGCCCCTCACCCAGCCTAGAGCAGAGCCGCCCCTCACCCAGCCTAGAGCAGAGCCGCCCCTCACCCAGCCTAGAGCAGAGCCGCCCCTCACCCAGCCTAGAGCAGAGCCTCCAGTCACCGAACCTAGAGCAGAGCCTCCAGTCACCGAACATAGAGCAGAGCCTCCAGTCACCGAACATAGAGCAGAGCCTCCAGTCACCGAACAAATAGTAGAGCCTCCAGTCACCGAACATAGAGCAGAGCCTCCAGTCACCGAACATAGAGCAGAGCCTCCAGTCACCGAACATAGAGCAGAGCCTCCAGTCACCGAACATAGAGCAGAGCCTCCAGTCACCGAGCATAGAGCAGAGCCTCCAGTCACCGAACATAGAGCAGAGCCTCCAGTCACCGAGCATAGAGCAGAGCCTCCAGTCACCGAACATAGAGCAGAGCCTCCAGTCACCGAACATAGAGCAGAGCCTCCAGTCACCGAACATAAAGCAGAGCCTCCAGTCACCGAACATAGAGCAGAGCCCCCAGTCACTGAACAAAGAGCAGAGCCTCCAGTCACCGAACACAGAGCAGAGCCTCCAGTCACCGAACACAGAGCAGAGCCTCCAGTCACCGAACACAGAGCAGAGCCTCCAGTCACCGAACATAGAGCAGAGCCTCCAGTCACCGAACATAGAGCAGAGCCTCCAGTCACCGAACATAGAGCAGAGCCTCCTGTCACCGTACATAGAGCAGAGCCTCCAGTCACCAAACATAAAGCAGAGCCTCCAGTCACCGAACATAGAGCAGAGCCCCCAGTCACTGAACAAAGAGCAGAGCCTCCAGTCACCGAACACAGAGCAGAGCCTCCAGTCACCGAACACAGAGCAGAGCCTCCAGTCACCGAACACAGAGCAGAGCCTCCAGTCACCGAAAAAATAATAGAGCCTCCAGTCACCGAACATAGAGCAGAGCCTCCAGTCACCGAACATAGAGCAGAGCCTCCAGTCACCGAACATAGAGCAGAGCCTCCAGTCACCGAACATAGAGCAGAGCCTCCAGTCACCGAACATAGAGCAGAGCCTCCAGTCACCGAACAAATAGTAGAGCCTCCAGTCACCGAACATAGAGCAGAGCCTCCAGTCACCGAACATAGAGCAGAGCCTCCAGTCACCGAACAAATAGTAGAGCCTCCAGTCACCGAACATAGAGTAGAGCCTCCAGTCACCGAACATAGAGCAGAGCCTCCAGTCACCGAACAAATAGTAGAGCCTCCAGTCACCGAACATAGAGCAGAGCCCCCAGTCACTGAACAAAGAGCAGAGCCTCCAGTCACCGAACACAGAGCAGAGCCTCCAGTCACCGAACACAGAGCAGAGCCTCCAGTCACCGAAAAAATAATAGAGCCTCCAGTCACTGAACATAGAACAGAGCCTCCAGTCACCGAACATAGAGCAGAGCCTCCAGTCACCGAACATAGAGCAGAGCCTCCAGTAACCGAACATAGAGCAGAGCCTCCAGTCACCGAACATAGAGCAGAGCCTCCAGTCACCGAACATAGAGCAGAGCCTCCAGTCACCGAACAAATAGTAGAGCCTCCAGTCACCGAACAAATAGTAGAGCCTCCAGTCACCGAACATAGAGCAGAGCCTCCAGTCACCGAACATAGAGCAGAGCCTCCAGTCACCGAACATAGAGCAGAGCCTCCAGTCACCGAACAAATAGCAGAGCCTCCAGTCACCGAACATAGAGCAGAGCCTCCAGTCACCGAACATAGAACAGAGCCTCCAGTCACCGAACAATAGCAGAGCCTCCAGTCACCGAACATAGAGCAGAGCCTCCAGTCACCGAACATAGAGCAGAGCCTCCAGTCACCGAACAAATAGTAGAGCCTCCAGTCACCGAACATAGAGCAGAGCCTCCAGTCACCGAACATAGAGCAGAGCCTCCAGTCACCGAACATAGAGCAGAGCCTCCAGTCACCGAACAAGAGCAGAGCCTCCAGTCACCGAACATAGAGCAGAGCCTCCAGTCACCGAACATAGAGCAGAGCCTCCAGTCACCGAACATAGAGCAGAGCCTCCAGTCACCGAACATAGAGCAGAGCCTCCAGTCACCGAACATAGAGCAGAGCCTCCAGTCACCGAACATAGAGCAGAGCCTCCAGTCACCGAACATACAGCAGAGCCTCCAGTCACCGAACATAGAGCAGAGCCTCCAGTCACCGAACATAGAGCAGAGCCTCCAGTCACCGAACATAGAGCAGAGCCTCCAGTCACCGAACATAGAGCAGAGCCTCCAGTCACCGAACATAGAGCAGAGCCTCCAGTCACCGAACATAGAGCAGAGCCTCCAGTCACCGAACATAGAGCAGAGCCTCCAGTCACCGAACATAGAGCAGAGCCTCCAGTCACCGAACATAGAGCAGAGCCTCCAGTCACCGAACATAGAGCAGAGCCTCCAGTCACCGAACATAGAGCAGAGCCTCCAGTCACCGAATATAGAGCAGAGCCTCCAGTCACCGAATATAGAGCAGAGCCTCCAGTCACCGAACATAGAGCAGAGCCTCCAGTCACCGAATATACAGCAGAGCCTCCAGTCACCGAACATAGAGCAGAGCCTCCAGTCACCGAACATAGAGCAGAGCCTCCAGTCACCGAACATAGAGCAGAGCCTCCAGTCACCGAACATAGAGCAGAGCCTCCAGTCACCGAACATAGAGCAGAGCCTCCAGTCACCGAACATAGAGCAGAGCCTCCAGTCACCGAACATAGAGCAGAGCCTCCAGTCACCGAACATATAGCAGAGCCTCCAGTCACCGAACATAGAGCAGAGCCTCCAGTCACCGAATATAGAGCAGAGCCTCCAGTCACCGAATATAGAGCAGAGCCTCCAGTTACCGAATATACAGCAGAGCCTCCAGTCACCGAACATAGAGCAGAGCCTCCAGTCACCGAATATAGAGCAGAGCCTCCAGTCACCGAATATAGAGCAGAGCCTCCAGTCACCGAACATAGAGCAGAGCCTCCAGTCACCGAATATACAGCAGAGCCTCCAGTCACCGAACATAGAGCAGAGCCTCCAGTCACCGAACATAGAGCAGAGCCTCCAGTCACCGAACATAGAGCAGAGCCTCCAGTCACCGAGCGTAAAGTAGAGTCACCCGTCTCAGAGGGTAGACGGGTCCTATCACCCCCAGGCGTCGCTGCCAAGGGTGCCGTCCCGGCCGCTAACGTGGTGCGCCATGTAGAGTGGGTCGATATTAGCGTGAAGGTCACGCTCAAGATGAACCCTCTGCCTTCCCCCTACTGAGTGTGCAGGTAGTTCACTGCCCTGGTGATGGTGGTAGTAGTCCCGTCACTACTGCCCTGGTGATGGTGGTAGTTGTCCCGTCACTACTGCCCTGGTGATGGTGGTAGTTGTCCCGTCACTACTGCCCTGGTGATGGTGGTAGTTGTCCCGTCACTACTGCCCTGGTGATGGTGGTAGTTGTCCCGTCACTACTGCCCTGGTGATGGTGGTAGTTGTCCCGTCACTACTGCCCTGGTGATGGTGGTAGTTGTCCCGTCACTACTGCCCTGGTGATGGTGGTAGTTGTCCCGTCACTACTGCCCTGGTGATGGTGGTAGTTGTCCCGTCACTACTNACATATATGAACATTATGGCCTATCTAGCCTACTCAAACAAGAGGTAATGGGAGTGAAATTGATCTACCTTTACATTCCTGGCTCATGACGCCTGTCCCTCGATGGTGTGAGGTTCCCACGCTTCCTGAGTCGGTCCTTGACGATCCAGGAACGTTCCACAAGTCCTCAGGTGTCGTGAAGCCTTCGCGTCGTCGCCGAACCACTCCCAGAGTTTCAGATATACCAATCCTGGTTCACCAGTGAGCACTGAGCTAATCACTGTATGCACACACTCGTCCCTTCCACTAGGCATTGCTCTTTGCTCTAGGAACGGTGTCGTCCCTCCAAAATCTTCAGTGAACGTGATCCGGTCACAGCTAGGCCTGCCAGCCACACCTTCCAGACCCTCAGGCGTCAGGCAGCGCCCCTCCAGCGTCGTCGCCGACCGATTCTTCAAGTTTTGGCACTTCTCTGCTCAATGAACTTGGTTTCTTCTTGCTTCCCGGAAGCACAGGGTCTCCAATAACAATGGTGGGCTGCGATGGCTAGCTTTAATCCACTGAGTAAGGCTCCCAGAGCCTCCAATCCTTGAAAGGTGACCGAGAAACGTCCTCCCACTCTCGCAGTCAGACCAGCTCTGATGCTACCACAGCTGGTGTCACCAGGGGCACTCGGTGACGTAACGGCGGGCTCTGATTGGTCGCCCATGACCTAAGTCAGCCAATCCGCACTCGGCTGGCGTCCTTCACAAAATGGCGGATCTGCAGGTAGGGGTACCATTTCATTTGTATCAGGGCACCACTTTCCCCTTACCTACAAAATTATAATGTAACTTTCTCCCTTATCTGACGGCCGATCTGGTCGCCACATATACCAACACACTCCTTGTATCTCAGAGAATCAGTAGAGAAAGCTGATATGACTCTTAAAGCAGGCAAATGGAAGAAATAGGAGAGGGCACTGTAACAATGTATATACATACATATAACCGTCAACCGTTGTCACGTGCCACTCACCTTGGCCTTGTGTTACATGAGGTTACAGTAAAATAGCGGGGGATCGTACTACTGATCCTATAACCTCGTGCCATGGGCCTTCGCTCCCTCCACTAGGGTATCACATATCACCCCCAGGGAGGTCTCCTAGTCATGCTTCAAGACCGGTCACAACTATTTGTCCTTGGACCCAAGGGGGAGAGAAGAAGGCCCAGACCACACTTCTAAGCTCAATCCTGCAGTATGTGACTCTCCCACCCGGACCTGCCCACCTATGTGTGCAGAGAATTTGCCGGACTTCCGGCCGTAGCCTCACTTCCACCTCTTAAGTTCTGGTCGCCAGCTGGATAATTCTCTCAGCGTCACAGCCACGCCGTTAGTTTGAATATAATATATTAACAGCAGCCTAGGACTGTACTATATGCTGCCAGTACTAGAATTCAAATGTACAATCGTGTTGCCATCTCAGGGTCACTCTCTAGGGAATGCCAGTACCAGTGTTCAAATCTAGTGTCGTGTTACCAACATAGGGTCTCTATGTCATGACAGTACCAATACAGTAAAATCATATGTCATTCGTCCACAAAGCTCAATGAGATGGAGGTTACACCAAAAGAAGTGATAAAATAATAAAAAGTTTACCCAAAGTAAACTACAACACACGAGATACATATATGGACTTATGGAAATAATGATAATAATGGTGACAGCAGGGCTCCTCTGGTGGCCGGCAGCAGCTCGCATCAGCTGATGAATTAATGGGATTACTGGCCCCCTTCACTGGGCGGCTCGATCAGTGTCGCTCCTCATTCGTTCATAGGCCGGCCAAACGCTGTCTTCACCAATCAGTAGAATATATACGTGCTGTCTGACAGCCTAATCTATTCCTATGACTTATAGGCACTCTAATAAATGCATAAGCATAACAATAGGCCTATCTTGCCTAATTAAGTAAGTAATTATCAAAAGAAGTCACCAAACCGGAAAGGCTATGTAGCACCATCAAATGTGCGGAATAATCAGAGGGCGCTAAATATCACCATCAAATGTGCGGAATAATCAGAGGGCGCTAAATATCACCATCAAATGTGCGGAATAATCAGAGGGCACTAAATATCACCAAGGATGCCAATACGAGAACAAAAACACATAAGGTGAACGATATCAAAAGTATCCGAGACGCCAAAAATTCTATTGAGGGACAAGTGACCGTGAGGGGCGGTCGGAAAGCAAGACATACGCTCGTCCCGGAAGTCAGGACATTCAAGAAGGACATGCACGACCGTAAGAGGGACAATGCAATTAGGACAATAAGGAGCAGGGCGGCACTCCATGAAGTGACCTTGGGTTAAACGAGTATGGCCAATACGCAACCTCACCAGAGCTGTTTCCCATCGCCGGTTACGGTGGTAGGAGGACGGCCACGAGGAAACACAACATTTAAAAGTACGTAGTTTGTTACCAATAACAGACGACCAGGAAGCCTGCCAACGGGTAAGGATGGAGGAATGGATAACCGGGTAAAAGTCGGAATATGGAATACCTTTACGAGAGATGGGACAAGAGCGGACAGCTTCCTTGGCGGCAGCATCCGCACGCTCATTTAAAGACACACCAATATGGCTGGGAACCCAACAAAACTCAACTGACTTAAATTTACTGTGAACAAGAAACAGCCAATGCTGGATCTCAACAACTACTGGATAAACCGGATTAAAGGACCCAAGAGCCATGAGGGCACTACGAGAGTCAACAACAACCACAAAGGAAGACTGACAATGAGAAAGCAGGAGACGAAGAGCATAGAGAATAGCATAAAGCTCCGCTGTGAAGATGCTAGTCTCTGGAGGTAAGCGACACATATAAGTGCGATCAGGAAAAACAACAGAGTAGCCAACACCGTCCGCAGACATAGACCCATCGGTGAAGACAGAAACGGAGTGGGAGTGAGAAGAAAAGTGCTCAAGGAAAGGCGTTTTAGAACAGTAGGAGAGGTAAAAGCTTTAGTGATGCGGGTCAAGGATGTACAAA
>WNGS01164859.1:22885-52896 GCA_020271785.1 Procambarus virginalis
TGACTGCGTCTGACCAGGGCGATTGCACAGCCGACGACGAAACTGTCTCTGGGCGGCTTAATACTCTCCTCGTTGTCCAGGACTTGAGACCACAATGTCTCCAGCTCGATTCCACAGCTGGAACGTCTGCACACTTCTCTTCTCTGGAGATTATATCGCTAGGGGTCCCCTTCTGATGGGAGCACAATGGAGCGCGTCTTCCCCCTACGATGTCTGGCCTCAAGTGAGGCCAAAGCCCTCCAGAAGCGAGCCTCACACCTCCAGCAATTGTCCACATCCCCTAACCAGTCATTTATCTGTTTTCTTGTTCATCGCCCATAATCTCAACTGTTATTTAATTCCAACAAACTATCTTACATCTGCGTTTTCGCCTCTACATTTCCTGGACTTTCCAGTTAGGTCAGGCTTGCTGAATAACTATCAAAGGAGGAGACTCGTTTCTCCTGCAGGCTGAGATCATAACACTCCCTTCCCCTTATTTTGAGAGTTATTCCAGTGGCAACGCTTGGGATAACACATCCGCCACCACACTGTCTCGTTCTCCAACCGATTGGTTCGACTGGTTGATCTGCTTACGCAATCCCTTAGGAGTATACAACTACTTCGTTGCACTTGGTAACATCTGGCTTATGTTATGATCTCAGCCTGCAGGAGAAACGAGTCTCCCCCTTTGAGAGTTATTCAGCAAGCCTGACATATCTAGAAGGTCCAGGAATCATAGAGGCGATAATACATAGGTAAGATAGTTTGGTCGATTTAAATAAAAATTTGAGATTATGGGCAATGAACGAGGAAACAGATAAATGACTGGTTGGGAGATGTGGACAAGTTGGCTGGAGGTTTGAGGCTCGCTTTGGGAGAGCCTTGACCTCACTTGAGGCCTGACATCGCAGGGGGAAAGCCACGCTTCGTCGAGCTCCCGCCAGAAGGGAACCCCTAGTGATTTATCTCCAAAGAGAAGAGAAGTGTGCAGACGTGCCAGCTGTGGAGTCGAGCTGAAGACGTTGCGGTCTCAAGTCCTGGACGGCGGAGAGAGTATTAAGCCGCCCAGAGACAGTTTTGTGGGCTGTGGGAAGCGCCCTGGTCAGACTTTGTCAGAAGGAGGAGCGCCCTTGACCAGATAATCTGTGGTAAGTCCGATATAAGCCAGTTCATAGTGATTGCTTGTAGTTGGTCGTGTGCCCAGCGACAGTAGCAATGTTTATTTACAAGTTAGAAATGTTTTGGTAAGGCAGAGAGCCTAAAATAAGGTAGTGAAGTGGAAGGAGCACGGAGCGACATCCATCTCCTCTGGGCGCTGGCAGGTGACTGAGGTCCTGACGGCTGAGGCCCCTCCCAGAGTGAGTGAGGCCCGTCAGGCGAGGTGGAGCATGGACCTGCCCCAAAATGGGGGAGTCCACTCTCACTATCTGTAGAAGACAGATAGAGGTTGGAGGCAAAGATATTGTGTGATTAATTTTGTTTATGTGTTAAAGGGAAAACAATTTATTGGAGTGAAAATGGGTTGCAGGTTTGTCTTTGGGGAAGAAGTTGCTGAGGACTTCGAGGCCAGCACAGAAGGAGTAGTTGGTGAGACTCCAAGGCAGTGGAGGAGAGGACCCCGAGCTGTGAGGAGAAGCAGTGAGGAGGAGTGTCACGTGCTTCTGCAGAGGTGGTGAAGTACCACAGTTATTCGAGGAAACTTTATGGTGCAGCAGCCAGGAGAGCTGTGGAGGACCCTAGGAGGAGTAGGGAAGCACCATAATTGTTCAAGGAATCTTCATGGTAGCAGCCTGGAAGAGCTGCAGAGGATCTTGGTGGTTAAGACCTGAGGAACCTGAAGTTATCAGGGTAGTGAAATAGTTCTAAATGATCACTTGTATGAAGGAGAGAGTGGGGAGTCACAGCGGCTCGAGTGGGTGTGTACACGTGACAACGAGGCTGAGTGCTGGAGCTGCATCCCCTAAACGTGTGACGTTGAGCCCCTCTCCTAGAGCCTGAAGCGCCTGGTGTGATCTCCTAGTGTAATATAAGCACTCTATCGAGTTGTGGGTTGGGTGGTCCGTCAGCGGTAACACCACCGAATCCACCACCGCAACAAATTGGGGGCCTGTGTCCGGGAGAGTGAACTGACACACCCACACCCTGTCCAAGAGTGCATTTGTACACCCCTTTTCAAAATAGATACACTGTGGGACTGCAGGTGTATATTCTCTCTCTCAGGAAGACTCACAGGACAGGATGACAGCGGTCCTGAATTTTAGAGGTTCGGAGAAAGACCTTGCTAGAGCTCAGAAGTACATTGATACAGGGGATGATGAAATCTTGCAAAATTGTACCCAGGTACAACTTTGGTTGATCGCTAAAATGTATGGTGTTAGGTTGAAGTCAAATAGGGCGTCTAGTAAACGAAAGGAAATCAAGGCAATAACACAGATAGACAGAGTAAGCATGTTCTGGAAAACTCATGACGAGAAGATTCTAGGCATGTGCACTGGGAGGCAGATAAGGATGTTGGAAGACCATTTCGGCCTAAAGGGTAGGCATGACAAGGTAGAGGATAGACGCGAGGCACTGCGCACTTGGTTAAGGGAACAAAAAGCAGAAGAGAATAAAGCGAAACGCCAATGTGAACAAGAGGAAATACAGTGCCAGCAAGGCGGAACTGAAGGTCTGCCTCAGAATGAAGAACCCGATAGGTTGGAAGAAATTTCAGAGGAAACGGATGATGCGCCAAGTGACGAAGGAATTAATGTAAACTCAAGTAGCAGCAGGGAAAGCAACCTTGAGAGGCGCGAGGTGAAACCAAATTTGGAACCAGGAGACAATGAGGTGCAGGTGCAACGTGAAGAGAGGCAGGCTCGGCTTGAGCAAGAGAAAGCCAAAGCCGAGCAAGAGCGAGCTAAAGCTGAGCAAGAGAAGGCTAAAGCCGAACAAGAAAAGGCTAAAGCTGAACAGGAAAAACTTAAAGTTGGACAAGAGAGAGCCAAGGCCGAACAAGAAACGGCCAAGGCTGAACTGGCTATGATAAAGATGGAGGCCGATAAAGCAGAACAAGAGAGAATTAAGACGGCACGAAGGGAGAACAGAGTGAAGAATGAGGTGAGATGCAGCAATGGCAGATCCAGTGGAGTCTGTGGAGGAAGAAATTACGAAAGACCCAGAAGAGTCTGGGGTGAGAAGAATTTTGATAAATGGGCAGATAAACGTAAGTACCCTAAAACTCAAAAGAGTAGGTCACGCACTTCGTCTGAAAGTGAAGATGAAGGAGCTAAACGAGAACCAAATCATTATCCAGGAAATCAAGAGTTCAGTAAAGCCCCACAGAGTGCAGGTAATGTACCTGGCCCGAGGAACTCTCATGCGAGTGGACAAAGTCAGAGCCACTCTGGTACATATAGGAGAGACTTTTCCCAGGTGAGGTGTTACAACTGTAACGGATTGGGTCACGTGATGCGAGATTGTCGGCAGGGCAAGAAAATTGTGACCCTGGCCATGTGTGACCCCCGAAGTAAATATACTAATGTGTTCCGAGACAAACCACAGATGGTGAACTTAGTGAACGAGAGGTATAGGCCGTTCATAAGTAAAGGTTGGATCAGTATAGGAGGCCAACCTGAGGTAGAAGTTGGTATCTTAAGAGATACCGGAGCTAATCAGAGCGTGATTGCGAGAAGCCTGATTAGGAATGATCGACGGTTAGCTGGCAGGAGAAAGATGAAGGTATATGGGTTACTGTCTGACAGTGACATGCCCGTTTCTACTGTTCAGCTAAGGTCGGAATATGTGTCGGCGGAGGTGATGTTGGGAGTGTGCCCCAACATACCTGTTCCAGGAGTCCAAGTGATCCTGGGGAATGACTTGTGCGGGACAAAGGTGTTGCCAAGAGTCATAGCGGAGTCTGTGCCAGAGGAGTGCCCAGAAGGCCACGGCACGGGTGGAACACCTGAGAGTGTGAACATGACTGACATCCGAGGAGATAAGTCAGGAGACCGCCGAGCCATTGAAAACCCTGTCTCGGTAGTGGTGAAGGCAGAGGTGGCCGACGAGGAAGACGCTGGAGAAGATGAGACAGTGTCTATTCAGCCGGTAGAAGATATCGACGTAGATATAGCGTGGCTGTTTGATGAAGGTCCAGCTCAGGAAGATGAAGTCTCGGTGAGGCCAAAAGTGAAGATGGCCCAGCCAAAGAAAAGTCATGTGAAGAGAGCGAACCTGAGTAGACCCCAGCCTGCTGAAATTAAGGGTCGGAAGGTGAATGCAACTGTGCTCAGCAGAAGTGAGGAAGGATGTGGACAGACTGAGGATGGGAGTAGAGCGTCAAGTGGTCCACGAGCACAGAGGCATTTGGATAGTAGAGTTAAGTTGTTTGAGATGTCAGGAGTTGACATGTTTCACAGAAAACGTGGAGGAGAAATAGTGAAGAAGAGGAATAGCCGAGAAAATGGAAGGAGAAGAGACAGTATGTGTGGAGAGATGCTTACGAGTACTCTAGGAGAGGTAAAGCAACATGTACGATCGAGTGCTGTTGGATGTAGTACAGGACTCAGAGAAACTTTTAGGGAACAAAGAAGAGTTGGAGGAGAAGAAATGGAGTTGTAAAGAGGCGAGAAGTGTGAGAAGAGGATGATGATACAAGCATGGAGGAGTAGAAGAAAGCCGAGGACTCGATGGAAGTCAAACAGGATGAGGTCTCGGATAAATGAGGAGACGAAAGGGAGGATCGTCGGTGAAGACAAGGGAGTGAAGTATGATGGCAGGAGACGAAAGTATAATGGCAGTATATGGAAGTGTGAAGACGACAGAGGAGGTACAGACAGTAGATGTCTGACTCTGGACGTGAAGAGAAGAAGACAAGGAAACGGAGGGTGGAAACAATAAGTAGAGTGAACCGATGGAGTGCAGGCGTCCAAGGAGGACAGCTAAGCCAAGAGGTGTCAGAGAAGTCAAATCGGTTGTGAGAAGATCATGTTTCGGGCGAGTTGTGAGCCAGATGTTGCAACGTGCAACGAAGTAGTTGTAGACTCTGAAGAGTACGTAAGCAGATCAACCGGTCGAACCAATCGGTTGGAGAACGAGACAGTGTGGTGGCGGATGTATTATCCCGAGCTTTGCCACTGGAATAACTCTCGAAAATAAGGGGAGGGGAGTGTTATGATCTCAGCCTGCAGGAGAAACGAGTCTCCCCCCTTTGAGAGTTATTCAGCATGCCTGACCTATCTAGAAGGTCCAGGAATCATAGAGGCGATAATACATAGGTAAGATAATTTGGTCGATTTAAATAAAAATTTGAGATTATGGGCAATGAACGAGGAAACAGATAAATGACTGGTTGGGAGATATGGACAAGTTGGCTGGAGGTGTGAGGCTCGCTTTGGGAGAGCCTTGACCTCACTTGAGGCCTGACATCGCAGGGGGAAAGCCGCGCTTCGTCGAGCTCCCGCCAGAAGGGAACCCCTAGTGATATATCTCCAAAGAGAAGAGAAGTGTGCAGACGTGCCAGCTGTGGAGTCCAGCTGAAGACGTTGCGGTCTCATGTCCTGGACGGCGGAGAGAGTATTAAGCCGCCCAGAGACAGTTTTGTGGGCTGTGGGAAGCGCCCTGGTCAGACTTTGTCAGAAGGAGGAGCGCCCTCGACCAGATAATCTGTGGTAAGTCCGATTTAAGCCAGTTCATAGTGATTGTTTGTAGTTGGTCGTGTGCCCAGCGACAGTAGCAATGTTTATTTACAAGTTAGAAATGTTTTGGTAAGGCAGAGAGCCTAAAATAAGGGAGTGAAGTGGGAGGAGCGCGGAGCGATGTCCGTCTTCTCTGAGCGAGGGCAGGTGACTGGGTCCTGACGGCTGAGGCCCCTCCCAGAGTGAGTGAGGCCCGTCAGGCGAGATGGAGCATGGACCCTCCCCAAAATGGGGGAGTCCACTCTCACTATCTGTAGAAGACAGATAGAGGTTGGAGGCAAAGATATTGTGTGATTAATTTTGTTTATGTGTTAAAGGGAAAACAATTTATTGGAGTGCAAATGGGTTGCAGGTTTGTCTTTGGGGAAGAAGTTGATGAGGACTTCGAGGCCAGCACAGAAGGAGTAGTTGGTGAGACTCCAAGGCAGTGGAGGAGAGGACCCCGAGCTGTGAGGAGAAGCAGTGAGGAGGAGTGTCACGTGCTTCTGCAGAGGTGGTGAAGTACCACAGTTATTCGAGGAAACTTTATGGTGCAGCAGCCAGGAGAGCTGTGGAGGACCCTAGGAGGAGTAGGGAAGCACCATAATTGTTCAAGGAATCTTCATGGTAGCAGCCTGGAGGAGCTGCAGAGGATCTTGGTAGTTAAGCCCTGAGGAACCTGAAGTTATCAGGGTAGTGAAATAGTTCTAAATGATCACTTGTATGAAGGAGAGAGTGGGGTGTCACAGCGGCTCGAGTGGGTGTGTACACGTGACAACGAGGCTGAGTGCTGGAGCTGCATCCCCTAAACGTGTGACGTTGAGCCCCTCTCCTAGAGCCTGAAGCGCCTGGTGTGATCTCCTAGTGTAATATAAGCACTCTATCGAGTTGTGGGTTGGGTGGTCCATCAGCGGTAACACCACCAAATCCTCCACCGCAACACTCACAACTCGCCAGAAACATGATCTTCTCACAAACGATTTAACTTCTGTGACCCCTCTTGGCTAGGCTGTTCTCCTTGGAAACCCGCACTCCATCGGTCAACTCTACTTATTGTTTCCACCCTCCGTTTCCTCGTCTTCTTCTCTTCACGTCCAGAGTCAGACATCTACTGTCTGTACCTCCTCTGTCGTCTTCACACTTCCATCTACTGTCATTATACTTCCGTCTCCTGTCACCATACTTCACTCCCTCGTCTTCGCCGACGATCCTCACTTTCGTCTCCTCATTTATCCGAGACCTCATCCTGCTTGACTTCCATCGATTCCTCGGCTCTCTTCTATTCCTCCATGCTTGTATCATCATCCTCTTCCCACATTTCTCACCTCTATACAATTACATTTCTTCTCCTTCAACTCTTCTTTGTTCCCTAAAAGTTTCTCCGAGCCCTGTACTACATCCAACAGCACTCGATCGTACATGTTGCTTTACCTCTCCTAGAGCACTCGTAAGCATCTCTCCACACATACTGTCTCTTCTCCTTCCATTTTCTCGGCTATTACTCTTCTTCACTATCTCTCCTCCACGTTTTCTGTGAAACATGTCAACTCCTGACATCTCAAACAACTTAACTCTACTATCCAAATGCCTCTGTGATCATGGACAACTTGACGCTCTACTCCCATCCTCAGTATGTCCACATCCTTCCTCATTTCTACTCAGCACAGTAGCATTCACCTTCCGACTTTTAACTTCAGCGGTCTTGGTTCTACTCAGGTCCGCTCTCTTCACATGATTCTTCTTTGGCTGGGCCACTTTCACTTTTGACCTCACCGAGACTCCATCTTCCTGAGCTGGACCTTCATCAAACAGCCACGCTATATCCACGTCGATATCTTCTACCGGCTGAATAGACACTGTCTTATCTTCTCTAGTGTCTTCCTCGTCGGCCACCTCTGCCTTCACCACTACCGAGACAGGGTTTTCAATGGCTCGGCGGTCTCCTGACTTATCTCCTCGGATGTCAGTCAGGTTCACACTCTCAGGTGTCCCACCCGTGACGTGGCCTTCTAGGCACTCCTCTGGCACAGTCTCTGCTATGACTCCTGGCAACACCTGTGTCCCGCACAAGTCATTCCCCAGGATCACTTGAATTCCAGGAACATTTATGTCGGGGCACACTTCCAACATCACCTCCGCAAACACATATTCCGACCTTAGCTGGACAGTACAAACGGGCATGTCACTCTCAGACAATAACCCATATACTTTCATCTTACTCTTGCCAGCTAACCGTCGATCATTCCCGATCAGGCTTCTCGCAATCAAGCTCTGATTAGCTCCGATATCTCTTAAGATACCAACTTCTACCTCAGGTTAGCCTCCTATACTGATCCAACCTTTACTTATGAACGGCCTATACCTCTCGTTCACTAAGTTTATCTTCTGTGGTTTGCCTTGAAACACATTACATCTACTTCGGGGGTCACACATGGCCAGGGTCACAACTCTCTTGCCCTGCCTACAATCTCGCATCACGTGACCCAATCCGTTACATTGGTAACATCTCATCTAGGAAAAGTCTCTTCTATATGTACCAGAGTGGCTCTGACTTTGTCCACTCGCATGAGAGTTCCTCGGGCCAGGTACACTACCTGCACTCTGTGGGGCTTTACTGGACTCTTGATTTCCTGGACCACGATTAGTTTCTCGTTTAGCTCCTCCATCCTCACTTTCAGACGAAGTGCGCGACCTACTCTTCTGAGTTTTAGGGTACTTACGTTTATCTGCCCATTTATTGGAAAATAAATTTTCCAATTTTCCTTGCCCATTGGCAAGGAAAATTGGAACAAAGGTGCATCCGCGGTGAGAGGAGCCAGATTATACATGTTATTGTTAATTAACTATCCATCTAACATGATCCAATCCTATCAATTAATGTAAAGTAATTATTTAGAGCACAATTTGACCTCTGGTTTCCAACTAGGGAACCCAGGGTGGTAAAACTCTGCAAGCACAAATAGGAGAGTACACGGGCGCACGCACACACACACACACTAACAAGGCGGGAATTGACAGGTTGGACAAATACATCTCCCTCGGTCGCTGGGTGACTGCAGATCCTCTCCCATGGTCGCTGGATGGCTGCAGATCCTGTCCAGCGTGTCGCTGGTGGGCTGCAGATCCTCTCCCGCGGTCGCTGCTGGGCTGCAGATCCTCTCCCTCGGTCGCTGGTGGGCTGCAGATCCTCTCCCCCCCGGTCGCTCCTGGGCTGCAGATCCTCTCCCTCGGTCGCTGCTGGGCTGCAGATCCTCTCCCGTTGTCGCTGCTGGGCTGCAGATCCTCTCCCCCGGTCGCTGCTGGGCTGCACATCCTCTCCCTTGGTCGCTGCTGGGTTGCAGATTCCTCTCCCCGGGTCGCTGCTGGGCTGCAGATCCTCTCCCCCGGTCGCTGCTGGGCTGCAGATCCTCTCCCTCAGTCGCTGGTGGCTGCAGATCCTCTCCCCGGTCGCTGCTGGTTGCAGATCCTCTCCCCCGGTCGCTGCTGGGCTGCAGATCCTCTCACCCGGTCGCTACTGGGCTGCAGATCCTCTCCAGCGGTCGCTGCTGAGCTGCAGATCCTCTCCCTCGGTCGCTGCTGGGCTGCAGATCCTCTTCCCNGCTGCTAGTGACTCCAACATTGGCTGGCGAGGAATGTGATGGCGTGGAGCTGGAGTGGGTGTGTTGTTGAACGGCCAATGAAAATGCAGGACGGCCGCAGTCGGTAGTTTGGCTGGGAGTAGCAGTTTGCAGGTCGACCAGGTGTGCAGGAGTGGGGGGAGGAGGGAGTTGCAGGTGCGTGGCTGGTCTTGATATATACATTTGAGCTGCTGCAAAACTTATCTTGAGTATTGTGTTCAACGTGATGTTAGCAGAAGGAGCAGGCTAAATCTCTGGGAAGAGATTATCGCCACAACTCTCCCCCGAAGCCTGCGGTTCTGGTGGAGTCACGTTCACGGGAGTAGAGTGGTAGGTGGAGCTGCCTCTACCTCATGCACTCTGGGAGGGGCGTCAGCGATGATGTTATCAGGCCCTTAATATAACAGATCTTCAGATTGAAGCCTTGAAGGTTGTAAGCCCATCGCAGCAGACGTTGGTTATTGAATTGGGCTTGATGTAGGAATCTTAGAGGGTTGTGGTCCGAATAGATGGTAGTGGACCTAGCCCGTGCAGATATGGTGCAAAAGTGTTGTAGCTCAGGACGATGGAGAGGAGTTCCTCTCATAGTGCTATAGTTTTCTGATGAGGCTTCAACTTGCAACTGTAGTAGCTGACTCCTTCTCCTCGCTGCTGCATTAAGACACTTCCGATGCTGGTACCACTGGCGTCGACATGGAGGATGAAAGGCTTCTTGATATCTGGTGAGGCGAGAATAGATTAGAACAGAGGAGGAATTTGAGTTGTTCGAAGGCAACGGTTGCTCCCTGGTCCAATTATACCATTGCTTGGGACTGGTTAAGGTGATTAAGGGGTTTGCAATAGTGCTAAAGTTCTTCACCAAACCTACGGTAATAGGAAGCAAGACCAAGGAAGCGCAGGAGCTGCTTCCTGGTACTGGGCTGTGGATACTGTTGGATTGCTGAATGTGAATATTTAACGGAGCCAGGCTGCCACTCCCTATAACAGACCCAGGTACCGCACTTTACCTTTCGCGAAGGTGGACTTGCCAGATTGATGGTGAGGCCGGCTTTCAGAGCTTGTAGAACAATCGTTGTAGCTGGAGCAGGTGTTCACTCCAGGTGTTGGATGCTACAACGATATCATCCAATAGGTGTGTGTTGTCCAAGCCCTGGATGACGCGGTGACAGCTCTCTGAAAGGTGGCCGGGCATTGCAGAGTCCAAAGGGAAGGCGGTTGTACCTGAAAAGCCCGAAAGGGGTTATAAAGGCAGACAGTTCTTTAGCTCGCTCCGTTAAGCTCACCTGGTAATAGCCTTGAGTAAATCCACCTGGGACAGTAGCGTGCATTACCAATGGCATCAAGGATGTCGTCTATCCTAGGTAATGGGTAGGCGTTCTTCACGGTGACCCGGTTTAATTTCCTATAATCCGTGCAAAGACTGATTTTGCCGTGAGGTTTGGGTACCAGGATGCATGGTGAGGCCCAGGGGGAATCACAGGGGGTAGCCAATCCATGGTTCAAGAGATACTGTACCTCAGCACGCATGACTTCCGTTTGCTAGGGCTGATTCTGTAGAACGGTTGGCGAATCGGCTGGGTGTCAGGTAGCAGTTGGATGTCGTGCCGAGTCACAGTACACTCTTGAGGATCATCTCGAAACAATCCTGATGTTCTCTGATGAGTTTGATGAGTGAAGCACTATTATCGTCCTGAAAATGATTGTGAAGGTCAGTAAGGATTTCCGAATTAGAAAGCGCTGTCTCAGTGTCAGTGTTTCGGCAGGAGAAGCAGGGAAGGTCTCACTGTGGCTGTATGGACCTGTAAATGAGGTAAAGTTGGTTAAACAAGGGGAGGAACCCCATGATAAGGCTTGAGTAGATTGATGTGGCACAGCTGGGTCTTCCGCGCCTATCGGGTGTCTCGAGAACGTAGTTGAAGTTGTTCCGGCACTCTTTAACACGGTAGGGTCCTGAGAACCTGTTCTGTAAAGGAGAACCTGGTATAGGGAAATAGGCAAGAACTAAGTCTCCCGGTTTAAACTTCCTTACTTGGCAGTGCTGGTCGTAACGAGTCTTCATCCTCTCCTGGGCTTTCTGTAGGTTGTTGCTGGCAAAGGAATGGACCCTCTCTAGAATGTGTCGGAGGTTTTGAAGATACTGGGGCACATTCTGATGCTCACTGAAGGTGGCATCACGTAGAGAATCCTTGAAAGCCTTGAGAGGTGTGCGGCACTTACGTCCGTAGAGCATCTCATAAGGAGATACTCCTAGTGACTCGTTGGGAAGACTTCTGAAAATACACATAATGAGATCAAGTTGCCTATCCCAATCCTTTGAGGTCTCATTGCAAAACTTTTTTAGAGTGCCTTGATAGTCTGATGACTACGCTCGAGAGATCCCTGTGAAGCAGGATGATAGGGCTGGACAGTACCTGTTTGATGTTGAACTCCTCCAGAGTCCGTTTGAAGAGATCACTGGTGAAGTTGGTGCCACAGTCGCTCTGTATCTCCCTCGGAAATCCGTACTGGGTGAATATTTTCAATAAATTCTTCACCACTGTAGCAGCCGTAATGTTTTTCACTGGAACTGCTATGGGAATCTGGTGGTAGGACACAGGATAGTTAAGATATAGGCGTTGCCTGCACTGGTCCGAGGCAAAGGACCAACACAGTCAATAATAAGTCTGTGGAACGGTTCCTCAGGCACCTGAATGGGTATCAGTGGTACTCTGGGAATGGAAACGTTCGGTTCCCGACTAAATGACACACGTGGCACAGTTTGACATGATTCTTTACATCGTTAACCATACCTGGCCAGTAGTAGTCTTGTCGAATTCCATGGTAAGTCTTGTTGAACCCATAGTGTGACAATGCTCCGTGGGCCAGGTGTAGAATCGTGGGCCGCAGGCTGGTAGGAATCACTAGTTGTTCAACGTCTGCCCAATCGTCCTCGTCCTTCAGTTTACTGGGTCTATACCTGCGATAGAGTAATTCGTTCTCCATAAAGAACCCAGGAACACTGTCGGATTGGGTCTCAGCCTGAAAGAATAATGGTGTCAAGGTAAGATCATCTCTCTGTAACTTACGGAACTCCCAAGAGGTCAGATTAGGGGGTAGTTTCGAAGGGTCTTGAGGGACAGCGGTAGCAGTAGAGTCAGCTGGCTGTGGTCGTGCAGCTTGAGCACGGGTGGTCACCATAACAGGAGGAGAACCTTCATCACTCTCTGAACCTTTGCTGGAACATGCTCAAAAATCGGGTTATCCAACACAGAGTTGCTTACCTCGGATATGTCCTTGACGATCAGGTTGTTCGGTTGTTGGTCTTCTGCCAAGTCGTTGCCCAAGAGAAGTTGCACTCCAGGCATGGGAAAAGGCTTTTCCCTGACGGCGACTTGGACTTCACCGGTCACGAAGGGACAATCTAGGTAAACTCTGGCAAGAGGATAAGGAGTAGTATCAGTAAGGTCAGTGATGAATACAGTCTCTCCTGTGTAGGCGACGTTGGGCACAGCTGATTTCAAGACGATCGATTGTAGAGCCGCTGTGTCCCGCAGGATTTTAAGTCCAAAACGTCCCTCTGAATCTGGACCGTGGGTAGTGATAGTTCCTGGATACAGATGCTTGCTAAAGAGAGAGAGATCATTACATGAACACCAACATTCATTACAGGCTTACCGGACTTGGGTGAGTAGGTTTAGACTTAGGAGGTTCGATGTTACCTTTAGATTGGGACTTACCACATTTCTCTATGGTATGTCCATAGAGTCGACAATACCTGCAGTACAGTTGAGAGGTACCTTGATCTGGGCTTGCTTTCTCGTAACTGTACAAGACTTCTTACTGGTAGGTTCTGGTGTCAGCCGGTGGATGAAGCGTAAGTGTCGCTGTGTGGGAGTATGTCTCCCAAGATCCTCCCACAGCTGACTTGAATGGCATTGCAGTGCACAGATCTTCGTGCACAAAGCCTATCTCTCTTAATCCTGGATAGTGACCTAGCATGTTGGGTATCTCCAGAATGCCCACTTAACCAGGAACACTGTTAAAATACGTAGGCCGCCGTATGTCTAGGCAGGAAGTAGATACAGGGAGCTAAGTATACTTGCTACCAAAGGGTCAGTGAGTACATGGCTGGTGCCCGCTGAGACAGAGGGGAAGGCGCCAGCAGCGTCTGACCTCTGGGGTCAACCGGCGCGATGGAATAACAGCTATGACGTGTTCATGACGTCACTCCTGCTACTGCTCATCGAACGAGCTAATATGATTGGTTCCCGCTCATTTGCTGCAATGCTATTGGTCAAATTGTAACTCCTTTTGTGTTGTGTGCCACGAGATGCCCGGCACCCTTGCAAACTCATTCACGTGAGAGAGACCATACGAAGAGGACGTGTTCTGTTCTACCGGCCAATAGACTGATCACCGTCTATCCCTCACCGTCAAGTTAACTCAGCGTCTTTGCGATATACCACACACTCGCCAGAATCACGAGTGGGAATATATTGTTTAGAAGCCTAAAGTGACAAATCTCCAGAGCGAAACAGACTGGTATCAGGTAACCCCTGGTGACAAAGATCGTCGTGAGTGACCTAGAGTGAACTAAGGCAGTGCCGCCGCCTAAGTAATCTGTGTGTGACATTACCACAGTGTACAGTGTACAGTGCAGGTACCGCCACTCATCCTGAGCGTGTACCTCAGTACCTCGAGCGCCCGCCGCCGCCAGCCGCCGCCGCCCTCACTCCACGTCACGCACCGCCAGTGCCAGTGTGTGCGCGTGTGTCTGTCTGTTAAGCATACAGCACGCCCTACTCACGAAATCATCTCAAGATACTGCGAGTACCCTCCGTGTCTACGAGCGAAACCAGCTATCAGGCCACCTACGAGTGCTTGTATAAACGAGTCTGAGTGAGTGCGTAAGGAAAGGTACCTTATCTGTAAGTACAAGATCTTGTCATTGTTTATTGTGTCTGTGTTGATCTGAGGGATCAACCACAGTTCTCACCTTCTTATACCTGTCGCAGGTTATAGGTGAATCGACGGTGAATGCGTGTTTATCTGTGTGGTATCACAGCATTTCACTCGTCTGTGGATGTGAGCTTCACATACACCACACATTTAGTTATTGTGTGATTATTATTGTGTTTATTGCATATCATCATTACCGAGTATCCGGTTGGAACTCTTGTGATCCCTTTGCATACCGGCAGTTAGGTTGCCGTGTTAGTGATTGGCTGTCAACTGTGTTAAGTTAGGTGTTTCTCCACGAGTGGATACGAGTCGATTAGCCAGACGTCAAGAGTCTCGCTAATGCAACCATAGCTTTGCTGACGCCAATCGAAAGTAAATCAAGCACCCTGTGTATTAGTGGTTAAGTTAGTAAATAAACTACTGTTAAGCTTTATGCGGTGTTTCCGTTGAACCACTTCTGAATACTGCCAATATTACTCAAGCCTTCAGCTCTAAGTGTCTTCAACACCGAGTTGCCTGTAAGTCACTAAACTATAAATTTGATGAGGACCCTAGGAGTCCCTTAAAGTGTTACATCATTGAGGAGATTCCAACGACCAACGTGGAGCAGGACCAGGTGAGGCTAGTCTGAGAAGAGACCCACAAGGACTCTAACTCGACCTTGCTCCCAGGCCCTGTACGGTTGCTCTCGTATTTTCTATTTTGCTAATTCCGACAGCTTCGTGAAGCGTCTGCCACATGTACATTGGCGACGTACGCATTGCAGTCGTGACAGCAAAAAAAAAGAAAACCCCCACATCTGGCGCCCAACGTGTTAGGCTTAGTTGGAACCTATGAGCTAGGTTGTACAGTAAAATTTCGCACTTAAATTTTCCCTGAAAATTCAAAAGTGACGAGCAGTATTCAGAGGATGTTTAACACCCTGTTAGGTACACACACCACCAGTATGTCTGAGTGTGTAGAGTACAAACAGCGCTACCTGCATCTTCACTTGGCCTTGACCGCTCGTAGACCTGACGACTACGACACTCTTACTGAACAAGAGTGTAAGGAACGAGTGGAACAGCACATGAGGGCCGTGGAAGAGGTGATGCTACAAGCACACATGCAGGGTAGTGCTGAGGTGGCGTGCACGAGTCTCATCACACTGGATGAAGCTATCGGTGGTGAGACCCCAGTGAGAGATAACACAGTGGGAGAGACCCCAGTGAGAGACAACTTGGAGGTAGAGACCCCTGTGGGTGACGTCACCGAGAATGATGTCACTAGAATCACGCGCGCTGCGGAAGAAAACGGAGTCACGCGGGAATCTACCCTTTAAATACTCCGTTGGGGGGATTCTATGGGGAAGAATCTCGGCCCAAAAGGTCCTTGTGGACGACACCAACTCAAAGAGTAGGTATTACAGGCTCGCAATTATTCACCTTAGAGGAATACCGTAACCAAGTTAGGGAGTTGGGATTCGAAGGGAATAAAGTAGCAGAGCAAGCTATGAAACTCTGGACTGATCAGCAGGACAGAGAAAGCAAACTGTGGACTGATCAGCAAGAGAGAGAAAACAAACGCTGGACTGATCAGCAGAACCGAGAAAGTACTGAACGCATAGCTCGCATGCAGTTGCAAGCAAGGCAGGATGACCAGACAAGTGGTCGTTCAACGGAGACTAACGTTGAACAAGGTAAGACTGTCAAACTACCTAAACTAGCTAACTTTGATGAGAGGGACGACTCGATGGATGCATACATCAAGCGTTTCGAAGGTCACGCCGCTGATTGCGGGTGGGAAAGATCAAAGTGGGCACTCGCTCTTAGTGCATTGTTAAAGGGTAGGGCATTAACTATCTACCACAGTCTGGGTCCGCACCAGCGCGGAGATTACGAGGCATTGACAACAGCGCTGCTGAACGGTTTTGGCATAACTGCAGACCGGATGCTAGAGAATTTCCGTAGGGCTCAATTGCAAAAAGGTGAGACATATGTGCTCATGTTACAGCGGTTAGAATCGAGTCTAAACCGTTACTGTGAACTCATGGAGACTGCTCCTGGGAGCATGGAGTTCTATCAACTGATGATTCGTGAACAGTTCTTAGAAGCATGCGAATCGTCTCTGCGTGTCAAGCTCAAAGAGCAAGAAATTGTGTCAAATCTGTCTATGGCCAAGCAAGCTGATCTGTGGGCTGGGGCCAGGAGACAGGTGAAAGGGGTGAAGCCGCACGAGAAGCATCATGCTACAGGTATTGGCGATAGAGCTAAGCTTAAGACTGGTGTGTCGGGGGAGCAGGGAAACTCCTCCAACAAGCAGGTGCACAAGTGCTACACCTGTGGTAAGCCAGGTCATCGTGCAGCTGATTGCAAGGTAAAACCGAAATCAGGTTACATAGCAGGTGTGAGCTCAAGTGGTAAGAATCATCCCAACGTTGGAAAGGATCCACTAGCTTGGACCCTTGAGGTGGTGGACGGAAATGTTAACGGAAAATCGGCGAAAATCTTCCGTGACAAAGGCGCCACTACTCACATGGTAAGAAAGAGCCTAGTACAGCCAGGATCTGAGACAGGTAGACATGTCTATGTCAAATTCCCAAATGGCTATACTAAAGAGATGGTGGAGGTGTATGTGTGGGTCGACACACCTTACATCAAAGGTAAAATCCGTGCCGTTCAACAGGAACGTGCTGTATATGGACTTTTATTGGGAAATGTTCCGGGAGTCTCTGATTGCCCAAGTCCGCCCTCAAAGAAAACGGGGGAGAGTAAGGCGCGCAGCCACCGTCGGTCAGCTGATCCCAAGGGCGACTCGCCCGGGGATGACGTCACAGGGAGTGCCCACACCCTCACCCAGCTGAAGAGTAAGGGAGAGAAGGTAAGCTGTGAAGTTATGGAGAAAGAAGCAAAACCTCTGGTTGAAGAAACAGCAACTCCATTAACAGGTAACTCGCTCGTGGCAGCTGTCACTACGAGGTCACAGAGCAACAAGCCGACTCGCCCAGAAAAACCTTTGAAATTACGAGACATTCAGGGAGTGTCTGCAAAGGAGTTTATTGATGCCCAAGGGAGCGACCCAACACTAGCCCAGATACGTAAGTATGCTGAGGAGAAAAGGGTTTTCCAACACCAGGAACGCAAGTACTGGTACTTGCACCATAATGGGAAACTCGTGCGCAGAGTTGAGACGCCCCACGATACTTGGGATCAACTCGTTGTTCCACAGGAGCATAGACTGGCTGTGTTTCGCTTAGGTCATGAAGCTCTGATGGGAGGTCATATGGGTCACGCAAAGACCAGTGCGAGGATACAAGCTGTGTTCTACTGGCCAGGAATTACTGGGGAAATACAGCGTTACACTCGCTCGTGTGACACCTGTCAGCGCACCACTGATCGAGGACGGGTGAAGCCCGGGAAGCTTCAGCCCTTCCCCATCATTGATCAGCCGTTCAAGCTGGTCAGCATTGATCTGGTTGGTCCGATCATACCGAGTGCAACGGACGGCAGTAAGTACATCCTGACCATGGTCGATCACGCAACAAGGTACCCAGAAGCAGCTGCCCTGAAGAACATCGAGACGTCAACGGTAGCGGAAGCCTTGGTAGGTTTTTTCAGTCGCCTTGGTATACCTGAGTGGATCCATAGCGACCGAGGGACACAGTTTACCAGCGAGATGATGGACCAAGTCAGACGTCTGCTCACAGCGAGAGCATCCCTCACCACGCCTTATCATGCTATGGGAAACGGTTTGGTAGAACGCTTCAATGGCACTCTCAAGAAGATGTTGAAGAGAATGTGCATCGAACAGCCTCGGGAGTGGCCCAGGTATATCAACCCTTTGTTGTTTGCCTACAGGGAGGTGCCACAGGCTAGCACAGGGTTCTCACCCTTCGAGCTTTTGTACGGTCGCACAGTTAAAGGCCCTCTGCAGGTACTGAGGAACCTGTGGGAAGGCGATGACTGTACCCCTGAAACCAAGACGACGTACGAGTACGTCATCGATCTACGGGAACGGCTGGAGAACACCTGTCAGCTGGCCCGAGAACAGCTAGCAAAAGCAAAGGAGTACCAGAAGCATACATACGACAAAAAAGCAAAAGAACGCAAGTTCAGTGTAGGTGACAAGGTACTTTTGTTACTTCCCACCAGCAGGAACAAGCTCTTGCTGCAGTGGAAGGGCCCATTCACGGTAGTGGAGTGCTCGCACTCGTTAAACTACGTGCTCGACGTCGATGGTGCCAGGAAGAAGTACCACGTCAACATGCTCAAACGCTACGAGGACCCTCCTGTAGATGTATCAACAAAGCCGAAGAAGCATGTAAGACGAAAAAACAGGAGAGGACCACGGGCCTCGACATCGACAGAGCTGATCGACAACCCACTGCTCTCAGCCGTAGGTGCTGACTGGTTGAGTAGGTCAGGGGTGATTAACGAGACGTCGAACGAGGGAGACATGAGCGAGGAAACGCAACGCGCATCACCGGACACTGGTTCCCAGTGTGTGTCTGATGTTTCAGGCATGACACAGGTGGAGAGAGGCAGTGGACAGACCAGCGCCACTCAGGGTTTCGAGGCGTTGAGCCGACCCAGACCTGGAGCTACGTCCAACCACAGTGCCTGCTCAAAACCTGAACAGATAGCCACATGTGATCCGGTGACTGAAGAAATTCCTCACTTACCAGAAGAGAATAGTCTAGACGAGGCCCCGCCTCGCCTAGCTGTATAGAAAACGGGGTCCGCTGGACCCGGCCGCGCAAAGTGCACTCAGTTTGTGCACATGTTGTCAGCGGTTTGAGTTGAACGAGCGCCACGCTGTGGAGCTCGATCTTTGTTGGGGGGTGATGTGGGAGTATGTCTCCCAAGATGCTCCCACAGCTGACTTGAATGGCATTGCAGTGCACAGATCTTCGTGCACAAAGCCTATCTCTCTTAATCCTGGATAGTGACCTAGCATGTTGGGTATCTCCAGAATGCCCACTTAACCAGGAACACTGTTAAAATACGTAGGCCGCCGTATGTCTAGGCAGGAAGTAGATACAGGGAGCTAAGTATACTTGCTACCAAAGGGTCAGTGAGTACATGGCTGGTGCCCGCTGAGACAGAGGGGAAGGCGCCAGCAGCGTCTGACCTCTGGGGTCAACCGGCGCGATGTTGAATAACAGCTATGACGTGTTCATGACGTCACTCCTGCTACTGCTCATCGAACGAGCTAATATGATTGGTTCCCGCTCATTTGCTGCAATGCTATTGGTCAAATTGTAACTCCTTTTGTGTTGTGTGCCACGAGATGCCCGGCACCCTTGCAAACTCATTCACGTGAGAGAGACCATACCCAGAGGACGTGTTCTGTTCTACCGGCCAATAGACTGATCACCGTCTATCCCTCACCGTCAAGTTAACTCAGCGTCTTTGCGATATACCACACACTCGCCAGAATCACGAGTGGGAATATATTGTTTAGAAGCCTAAAGTGACAAATCTCCAGAGCGAAACAGACTGGTATCAGGTAACCCCTGGTGACAAAGATCGTCGTGAGTGACCTAGAGTGAACTAAGGCAGTGCCGCCGCCTAAGTAATCTGTGTGTGACCTTACCACAGTGTACCTGCATGGTGTACCACAGCAGCCGCCAGCCACTCATCCTGAGCGTGTACCTCAGTACCTCGAGCGCTCGCCGCTAGCTGTCGCCAGCCGCCGCCGCCCTCACTCCTACGTGACGTCACCACCGCCAGTGCCAGTGTGTGTGCGTGTGTCTGTCTGTTAAGCATACAGCACGCCCTACTCACGAAATCATCTCAAGATACTGCGAGTACCCTCCGTGTCTACGAGCGAAACCAGCTATCAGGCCACCTACGAGTGCTTGTATAAACGAGTCTGAGTGAGTGCGTAAGGAAAGGTACCTTATCTGTAAGTACAAGATCTTGTCATTGTTTTATTGTGTCTGTGTTGATCTGAGGGATCAACCACAGTTCTCACCTTCTTATACCTGTCGCAGGTTATAGGTGAATCGACGGTGTATGCGTGTTTATCTGTGTGGTATCACAGCATTTCACTCGTCTGTGGATGTGAGCTTCACATACACCACACATTTAGTTATTGTGTGATTATTATTGTGTTTATTGCATATCATCATTACCGAGTATCCGGTTGGAACTCTTGTGATCCCTTTGCATACCGGCAGTTAGGTTGCCGTGTTAGTGATTGGCTGTCATCTGTGTTAAGTTAGGTGTTTCTCCACGAGTGGATACGAGTCGATTTGCCAGACGTCAAGAGTCTCGCTAATGCAACCATAGCTTTGCTGACGCCAATCAAAAGTAAATCAAGCACCCTGTGTATTAGTGGTTAAGTTAGTAAATAAACTACTGTTAAGCTTTATGCGGTGTTTCCGTTGAACCACTTCTGAATACTGCCAATATTACTCAAGCCTTCAGCTCTAAGTGTCTTCAACACCGAGTTGCCTGTAAGTCACTAAACTATAAATTTGATGAGGACCCTAGTGTGGTGTCTGTGTATAGCTGAGATAGTCTTGGTAGTAAGGTTGATGTAAAGTCATTCCTGGTTACTGACTTTAATACTTAAACTGATTACATGATAGAGTAGCTCCCAAGCTTGGCAGGCGTCCTGTGCGCTGTTGTTTACCTCTTCTAGTGGCGTCCAGCCGCCGCACATAGAAAACGGATGGTACCATTTTCTGTGAACATGACACCTAGGAGTCCCTTAAAGTGTCACATCATTGAGGAGATTCCAACGACCAACGTGGAGCAGGACCAGGTGAGGCTAGTCTGAGAAGAGACCCTCAAGGACTCTAACTCGACCTTGCTCCCAGGCCCTGTACGGTTGCTCTCGTATTTTCTATTTTGCTAATTCCGACAGCTTCGTGAAGCGTCTGCCACATGTACATTGGCGACGTACGCATTGCAGTCGTGACAGCAAAAAAAAAGAAAACACCACAGCTGACTTCGCGCACTTCACCAAATCGGTCTCTTCTTTGTCTGCTAAGTATAGGCGGACAGGAGGAGGTACACGTCTCAAAAATTCTTCAACCAGTATGAGGTTGACAAGCTCTGGAAAAGTAGAGACATGTGCTGCCTCCAGCCATTTCATGAAATATCTCCGTTTGGTGTTAGCAAATTCTAAGAAGGTGGTGGTACTTGCCTTGACGTAGTCACGGAACTTTCGTCGATAGCTTTCGGTGGAGAGAAGGTAGGCGTCCAACACAGCTTGCTTCAAGGTGGTGTAGTCGTTTTCTGATGCCAAAGTGCTGAGTGTGACGGCTGCTCTACCTGTTAAATGTACTCGGAGAAGGGTAGCCCATTGGTCGTCAGGCCAACTAAGTTGATTAGCAAGGGTCTCAAAAGTTGTGAAGAACACATCAACCTCCGTTTCTATGAACGGGGGCATTAACTTACTTGCATGGGAGACATTAAAACTTGGAGGAAGACTAGCTGCTGCTTGTTGGAGTTGAGCTTGATGTGTAGCGTCCATCGCGAGTTCTCTGCTATGACAGTTTAGAGCCGTTTCTGCCTGTCGTTTGTCGTGTTCACGTTGTATCTCGAGTCGCTCTTTGTATAAGGCCAACTCACGTTCACTTTCTTCTTTCTTCCGTGCGGCCTCTTCTTTCTTAAGTGCGGCCTCTCTCTCTTGCTGTCCTTTGAGGAGTAGGACCTCCCTTTCACTTTCTTCCCTCTTCAGTGCGGCCTCTCGCTCTTTGAGGCGGATTTCTTCTTTCTTGAACTAAAGCTCGCGTTCTTGTTCTTCCTTTCTGATGGCAGCTTCACGCTCTCTGATTGCAGCTTCACGCTCTCTGATTGCAGCTGCTTCCTGTTGTTGCTCCCTCTCGATCTTAGCAAGTTCTAGCTTGAGCTTTATTGCTGTCAAATCATGCTTATCTGAAATGGTATATTGTTCGTGAGTATCAGAATCTATCTTCCCTTCATCCAAAAGATAATCTAAAATTATATTATGTATGGCATACTTGTTGGCTCCAGGGGTAACTTCCAATTGATACTCATGTGCAAGAGTTATCAATTCGACCCTCCTTGCATGGCGTAATTTATCTATTTCACCTTCTGGATTTGCCTTAAAAGTTTGGATACGAAACATGGTGGAAATGGTAAATAAATGAGACACGAATATACTGTGAGAATATGGTGAATGTCAGAAACAGGAAACGTGGCAACTGATACCTATCCTGTGGAATTATTAATAATTAAAGTTAATTCAAGATGCTAAATGATTAAGGTCGCAGGAAATCTTGTACCTGGTACTCACTGTGGGAGGATAAAGGCAAGAAAATCCTACTAATTAGTTGAAACTGAGTTTCAAAAGACAAGTGAAACACTAAATGGTTCCTAAGGAAATGAGGTAGTCCAAAAATGTAGTCATACCTTGCCGAGTCACTATAGAACATAAGCAAGGTACCCACTGAAATTGAATATGGTATTTACAGAATTAGCGAACTTCGTGCTCAAAAGAAAGAAAGCCAATTCCCTACCTTGAGTAAATACCATCAATTCTGACCAACGAGTAGGGGTGCGAGTGTCAACTGGTGACGAGAACTATCGGCGAGGTCCCAACTCGCCCATAATAGTCCGTGCTAGAGGATTTTTGGCCCTCTTTTTCCTCCTAGAGTCGGATTGCAGAAATTAGGTGCTATTGACCCTGTGACAGACCACAGTACCAGGGTACCTATGTGATAATCTGTCAAAAATGTGAGAAATATCTGAGGGACAAAAGATGTTAAACACGGGTAATAACACGGAAGGGGGAGACGACCAATTAAGAGTATGACTGCAGCCTACAGTCACCACGTAATCCAAAGTTGTCTCACACTCACCATATGCTACTCCCGTAATGCACAATATACACAGCACCACATAATAAAAAATGATTAATGTAAATAATGAAAGCAAGGGAAATGAAAGCCAAGTACGCTTACCACAATTACCAATACCTGAGTGAAGCTCCCGGACAGGCCCCCAATTATATGACGGTAACGTGTTGGAAATGGTGGTCGGCAGTCTTCCAAATAGCAGATGTCAATGCTGGGCCACATACATGTAAGTTATAAAAAAAGGAAAAAAAAAGAGTGACTGCTTGTCTGATAATCTGTGGTAAGGTAAGATACACGAAAACACAAATATAAAAATGCACTTTACTTAATCTAGAAAACAAAATAAAATAAAGACAATTCCTTGGCATTTAAAATAATGTAAAAGTAAAACATGTAAAAATAAATATAACAAACTGAAAAGGGGGGAACTGGTCACGTTAACTGGAATATAAAGATAAATGGTGCTGGGAATATATGCACAAGCTATCAACCTATTTGATCACACAAGGTGGGTCAAGTAGGTGTTCACAGCAAGAGCACAAGATATATTCTGACTGGTAGGGCTGCTAGTGACTCCAACATTGCCTGGCGAGGAATGTGATTGGCGTGGAGCTGGAGTGGTGTGTTGTTGAACGGCCAATGAAAATGCAGGACGGCCGCAAGTCGGTAGTTTGGCTGGGAGTAGCAGTTTGCGGGTCGACCAGGTGTGCAGGAGTGGGGGGAGGAGGGAGTTGCAGGTGCGTGGCTGGTCTTGATATATACGTTTGAGCTGCTGCAAAACGTATCTTGAGTATTGTGTTCAACGTGATGTTAGCAGAAGGAGCAGGCTAAATCTCTGGGAAGAGATTATCGCCACAATATATATATATATATATATATATATATATATATATATATATATATATATATATATATATATATATATATATATACATATATATATATATATATATATATATATATATATATATATATATATATATATATATATATATATATATATGTCGTACCTAGTAGCCAGAACGCACTTCTCAGCCTACTATGCAAGGCCCGATTTGCCTAATAAGCCAAGTTTTCCTGAATTGATATATTTTTCAATATTTTTTTTCTTATGAAATGATAAAGCTATACATTTCATTATGTATGCGTTATTTTTTTTTAATTTGAGTTAAAACTAACGTAGATATATGACCGAACCTAACCAACCCTACCTAACCTAACCTAACCTATCTTAACCTAACCTAAACTAACACAATTAAGTCAATCATTTATGTTCTTAATATAATATAATAATAATAATTCAAATAAATTAATTGGAAACAATTTATTGAAAATAAAGAAAATCACTCGGCCTATTAGGCAAATCGGGCCTTGCATAGTAGGCCGAGAAGTGTGTTCTGGCTACTAGGTACGACATATATATATATATATATATATATATATATATATATATATATATATATATATATATATATATATATATATACATATATATATATACATATGTTTAAATATATGAGATGGTATCCTTACACAACTGAGTCTCTAATACAATGATGTAAATTTATATGATGAATATGATAGTTACCCCCATAAGGCACCCTGGAAATCTTTCAGATTAGAATCCTTATGTAGTAATTTGTTTAGACTTTGTGTGTAATATTTCTGTTATGTTACTAATAAGTTTATGGATCTCTTTCAGATATTATAGTATTTTTCTTTTGAAAAAGACAAAATCATAATGAACTCATAATATTTTTAGATTTTAAAAGAATTGTATCGATATTTAGTTTCTTCATTAATATGAAATATAATTTAGTCAGGAGATACAGCAGAAACAACACGTTATTACGAGCAAAGGACAATAGTCTGGGTGTTGTCCAGATTTGTAATTTTTTACGCTCATTTGAGCTTGTATATATTTAAAACTCTAGAAGGGGGATTATTGTTGTCTCTTAATTTCTGTCGTAAACTCTGTCCCATCTCTATTATCCTACCCTCGTTTCCCATCTATCTTATCCTTCCCTTGTCTCCCATCTCTCTTATCCTAACTTTGTCTCCCATCTTTCTTATCCTACCCTCGTCTCCCATCGCTCTTATCCTACCACTGTCTCCCTATCCATCTTGACCAATCCTTTCTCATCTCTTGCTCTATAACCTCTACATTTCTCCCCCACTCTACTGTCTCTTCACCATTCATCCCATCTCACATTTCTCGCCCGTCTCCCTGTTTCTCACCTCTCCCCAAATTTCGCCCTCTCCCCTTCTCACCTTCCCTCTATTCAGGTATGCTCCTTCTCTTCCTATCCCTGTCTTTCTGTGCCTACTTCTGTCTCTTTCTGTTTGGTTTGTCCTGTCTGTCCTCGTCTGTCGGTCATGTTTCTGTCTTTCTCATTCTGTCTGCATATGACTTTTCAGCATGAAGCAGAGACTCTTGTGATCCTGTTGTACGTCATGAAGCAGAGACTCTTGAGATCCAGCTGTACGACATCAAGCAGAGACTTGTGATCCTGCTTGACGCCGTGAAGCAGACTCTAATCATCCTGCTGTTCGTGATGAAGCAGAGATTCATGAGATCCTGGTTTACCTGACCACCAACAAGGAGGCCTGGCCAGAGACCGCGCCGCAGGGACGTTGATTCTCGAAATTATTGACAGATAAGAGAAAGATAACTCTGGCCACTGAAGACAGACGTTTTTGTAAACTAAAGATAGAAATGTGGCCACGGGAGAGAGCTGTTCAGTAAACTAAAGTTATAACTGTGGCCATGGGAGGGAGAAGTTTAGTAAGCTAAAACTCATAAATACATTATGAGTTTTGAGGTCACATCTGACGCAAAAAAACATGATGTTTCGTTTTGGGTTTAAGGCTTCTCAACCTCTGGAGGGTTATTAGGACTACCAGCATCTGGAGTGTTAGTAAGGCCTACCAGCCTCTGAAGCGCTAGGGAGGCCTATCAACCTTTAGAAGGTTATTAAGACCTATATCAACCTATGGAGGGTTATTAAGGACCATCAACCTCTGGAAGGAAATTAAGACCTATCAACCTCTCTAAGGATGTTAAGATTTGTTTACCTCTGGATGGTTAGTAAGACCTATTAACCTCTGTAGGGATATTAAGGCATATCAACCTCTTGATAGTTATTAAGACCTATCAATCTCTTGAGGATTTAATGCCTATCAACGTTGGGAAAGTTATCATTGCCGGACCACAACTAGACTCAATAGAGGTTAAGGGTATACCTCGCGGTGTATATATTGTGTACATTGACAGTTGCGTATTGGACAGGAAACTCATATTGCATATACACCGAGAAGCAGGGTATACTTCTCGGTGTATACATTGACAATTGCGTATTGGACAGGAAACTCACAGTGTATGGGCAACCAATCACAGCCCAGGTTGTGAGGCTATGCAAAAGGGTAAAAGTATTGAACCTGATGAAGATGGAATCACCTACAATATACTCAATGCACTGTGTGAGGAGTTTGGAATCCACTACTCCACCTGTTTAACAAATCATTCCTAAGTGGAGTGTTGCCAACACAATTGAAATACGCAATAATCGTTCCCATTCCAAAGACCTACGCAATTACAGACCTATCAATCTCATGTCATGCACATGCAAGATGCTTGAAATGATCATCCTATACCGACTGTTGCACAAAATATGCAGGCTAGAGGGAGGGGAAGTCAACGAATTTGTTAAAGGACGAGAACAGCAAAATTGTATAGTTAATTATTTGGCTAATAGCACAGCTAAGTTGTTATGATCCCAGGTAGCTGAGAAACGAGTCTACCTTGAGAGCTAAGGTCAGGCCTGACCTTAGTCAGGTCAGGCCTGACCTAACTAAGAGGTCAAAGAAATATGGACATGAAGATACATATGTAAAACAATTGGTTAAATTTGACAGACAGTTTAAGAATATGGGCAGTGATCAAGAATGTAAGTAAATCACTGCTCATAAGATGTGGAGAGTTTGCTGGGAGTGTGAGGCTTGCTTCTGGAGGGCTTTGACTCCACTTGAGCACCAGACATTGTGAGGGGAAGTCGCGCTCCGTGTGAGCGCCTGCTAGAGAGGAACCCTTAGTTGATATACATTCAAGAGGAAGGAAGTGTGCAGACGTTTCAGCTGTGGAATCAAGCTGGGGACGTGTGGTCTCAAGTCCTGGACGGCAAGAAGAGTTGTGAAGCCGCCTAGAGACATTTCTTGGGCTGTCGGAGCGCCCTGGTCAGGCGAGAGGGAGAGCGCCCTGCAGGAGACCTTATTGTGGTTTATTCTGAGGAAGGAGTTGATAGGAGTACTCTGAGGCCAGAGAAGAAGTTGATGATTGGAACGGGGACTGGTCAAGTCGTCTACTGCAATTTCGGATACCGGGCTAGAAACAACTTCGTTCACTGAGAATTTTGTACATACAAACCATTCCTTTCGTATATGCGCTGGTTTGTGTTCGCTGTTGTTCTCGTCTGAATAAATACATGGCACTTGTTCATATAATTAGCGCTTCCATTATTAGAATTATTTATCCATTATTAGAATAACAAGGTGCAAACATACCCCTTACAGTTGAAATCTATTTATTTATAGATTTATTATCTAGAATCTATATCTATTATCTATTATCTAGAAACAAGGCGCCCCCGAAGGAGGCTTTTATTTGTTATGCACCCCATACTCAACCAGTAAGTAGTGGAGCAAAATATAGATTACATGGTCACAAATTATTAAACTTTATTATGCACCCCATACCCATCCCGTGGGCGGTGGTGTAAAGGATTACAGAGGCCCGTAATCGGTTCAGGAACTGAACCCTCTAGTTCGTTTAGCTAAGCAAATAACAATTTGTGACGCTAGTTACAAAATTATTAATATTATATATACATGTACACACTCTCATACATACATGTACATATATATATATTATATATATATATATATATATATATATATATATATATATATATATATATATATATATATATATATATATATACATATATAACATACACATACATATCTAATCACCTACACAAATACACACATCAATAATCTTTTGTGTCACAAGTGATCAACACGAGGCTCACAACAGTCACTATACAAGGCACTTTACATCTATGGTGAGTCACACAGTTACTAGTCTTGCTCCACACCCACCCAACTGGGCGGTAGCTTTACAGTCATGTGCTCCACACCCACCCAACTGGGCAGCAGCTTTACAGTCATGTGCTCCACACCCACCCAACTGGGCGGCAGCTTTACAGTCATGTGCTCCACACCCACCCAACTGGGCGGCAGCTTTACAGTTATGTGCTCCACACCCACCCAACTGGGTGGCAGCTTTACAATCATGTGCATGCATTACCTACAGTAAACAAATTTGGATATTTCGCTAAGATTTCGAGCAGCACATCATTATGAATGAAGTACTTACACATTTCTTGGACACTATTGATGGTGTTATCTCTAAATTCCGCGATTTTTTCACATTCCATTATATAATGACGCAAAGTATGCGAATAGTTCTGCTGACAGAGTTTACATTTAGTCAAATCTACATCAGCAGATCTTACAAACTCCCAGAGGTACTTGTAGCCGAGCCTAAGCCTAGCAGTGGTAACATCTAGAAGTCTGCTAACATTATTGGATGACCCATAGACGTGCGGTTCTTCCTGCATAATAGGATGACGATAGATGGAGTAACTGGTGTGAATTTCACTTTGCCTCAAGTCTCCGAAATTTAGTTGATGTTCCTGGGATATTGCTGCCCTTAGGCTGCTCAAAGGCAGTCCAAGTTGGTAATCAATCCCCTCTTTACGAGCAAAAGTCTTGGCCAACTCATCAGTTCTCAGTGGCTATTTTTACATTATCATTTACAACTAACTTAAGTTAAATAACAACCAGTAAACAGACTGCTGTTTTCTAATTCTAGTTCAGGCACTTCCTGGGATAAAACGCGAACATTCCTTGAGGAACTGTGAGGTGCTTATCTGTTTTTCCTCGTAACGGTCCCAAAGCTTCCGCAATGTTCCTGTTTCTCTTTATGCCCTTGCGGCGATTGGACTTTAGCTTTTGATCAGAAACCAGTTGGTATTGCAAGGTTACCAGGGACGCCTCACGGTACAGTAAGGGGATTAAAATATATAAAGCCAAGTTGTCCCTCACTGCCCTTTGATTCAGACGCTGGTGCCATCCTTCTACGTCATTGTTGGTCCTCACCAGTCGTCTGAATGCACACCAGTTCCCCAATTCCCACACACTGTTGCACAGCCACGTATTTTTATGTAATGAGTTAATTGTGTCGTTAAGGGTGGACTGCTAGCCGACTTTTCTAATTCAGCAAACGCCTTACAATTATGTAGTACATACGTACCACATAAGTACGTGTGTGTTACACACACACACACCCTTGTCAAGCACAAGACGAAGCTTGAAAAAGTTTAGTGGTATGCCAATAGGCTAGTCCCAGGTCTAAGAGACATGAGTTACGAGGACAGGCTGCGAGAAATGCACCTCATGACACTGGAAGACAGAAGAGTAAGGGAGACATGATCACTACCTACAAAATTCTCAGAGCAATTGATAGGGTACATAAAGATAAACTGTTTAACACGGGTGGTAGGCGAACAAGGGGACACAGGTGGAAACTTAGTACCCAAATGAGCCACTGGGATGTTAGAAAGAACTTTTTCAGTGTCAGAGTAGTTAATAGATGGAATGTATTAGGCAGTGATGTGGTGGAGGCTGACTCATACACAGTTTCAAATGCAGATATGATAGAGCCCAGTAGGCTCAGGAATCTGTACATCAGTTAATTGCCAGTTGAGAGGTGGGATCAAAGAGCCGTAGCTCGACCCTCGCACCCACAACTAGGTGAGTACACACACAAACACACACACGCACACACACACGTACACACACGTACACACACGTACACACGTACACACGTACACACACACACACACACACACACACACACACACAACACACCCACACACACACCAC
>WNGS01164859.1:54559-70848 GCA_020271785.1 Procambarus virginalis
TATTATTATATATCATTATGTAAAAGCTGTGTGCCTTATACTCTTGAGGTTGTTGTATAGTGAATTAGAGTTTTGAGTGAGTTGTATTGTAATGAGTTAGCGAGATTTGAAAGGTGAGGTCAGTTGACTTATTGGAGTTGGTTACAGTATTGCCTCTCGGCAACTGCCTCAAGAAGTCACTGTTCTCTGATCTCCTCAGGCGAGCGGACCTGTTAGGGTTTAGTCCGTGATTTGTGACCTTATTTGGGTAGTGTTATGCCCATGTAACTGTTGGATTATATGGATCATTTCTGCAGGTGGTAGGTGATTTTTATGTGTCTTAGTGAGGTGATATATTTTGAGGTACTTGTGAATGCCAAGGAGCTGTATGTGGTATTATTCTCTTACCTCATGTGTCATTGGTTGACACACCACCACCCGTGTTGGTATTTGGCGCATATAGGCACTAGTGCTCCACTGCGCCAGGCAATGTACCTGGTGTCAGCTTGTGTGATTGATGCAATTTACAGACCTATATTTGATTGATAATGCCCAGTTGTTGAGAAGCTGGATATATAGTGTTAGTGTGTATGATATTAATAGAGTGTTTTATTTATTACTGTTGTGGAAGGTTCTTAATGCTAGTAAACTGGAAAATTTGTTGCTAGGCTTTTACTCCCCTAGTACCTTGATTGATATGTGGCCAGGCTATGTGTTCCAGTGATGCTGTAAGTTACTCCCTTAAGATATGTATATTGAGGTCTTATGTCTCTGACCATAACAAGTACAGGTTGTGTGGTGATGATGCTGCTGGGAGTTGTATGGTGAAGAAGCTGATGCGGTTTGTGTGGTAAAGATGATGAAGGTTGAGTGGTAAAGAAGCTGCTGTGTAATGATGCTGCTGGGGGTTGAGTGGAGATGTTTTGAATTGTGGTGGAGATACTGCAGGAAGTTGTATGGTGAAGATGCTGCAGGAATTGGTATGGTTAAGATGATGCAGGAAGTTGTATGGTGAAGAAGCTGAAGGAAGTTTTATGGTGAAGACGCTGCTGAAGGTTGTGTGGAGAAGTTTTTGTTTGGGGTTATTATGACCACGCGTACTGAGGCTAGTGTATTGATGTACTCAAACTATTCAGTGATATCAGGCTATAGCTTGAAAAACCTCCTTGTATGCTTATTGTATGTAATAAATACTGTATAGGAAACATTATGTTCACCATGTGTAATTACTGTGTAATTTCCATTTCATTGTGAATTTCCACTTCTTCAGCGCATCTGTGGCATTACGGTCCAGAGTTTGTGACCTTTTTTGTGTTATTTGACTGCAAGGATTATTGTCATGTTGACCTAATGTATACCATGGATCATTTCTACTGTTGTGCATCATTTATTCTAGGTGGTAGGTGCTTTTATATGTCTTAGTGAGGTGGTATTCTGAGCAACTTAAGTAATGCCAAGGTGCTGTATATGATATTGTTTCCTCATACCTAATTTTTTACTGGTTGTGACACCACCACCCCTGTATTGGTATTAGCAGCATTATAGGCGCTAGTGTCCCACTGCACCAGAATAGAGCCTGATGTCCACAAGGTCCACTTGGTTTTCACCACTCGGAAAGTTCCTCGTTTCCTCGGGATTTACCATCTTGGCAATCGCAGGGCTGCTCTTACATTTAAGTCCTATAGACCTAGTCACCACACATGAAGGGTACACAACATTATTCTCTGCGGCTGGTAGATCCAAGGCAACGTACTCTTCAAGATTAAAGTCTGGATGGCACCAGTGTCTCGGAAGATCACCACGTACTTCCAGGAAAAACCCTCAAACGACAAAAGTCTTCCCTTCGACAAGAATGGGGTAAGCAGGTCCAACCACTGTGGGTTGGAGGTCCTACACCCTAACCCTTCAGAAGGCCTCAAGCCCTGTGTCACAACAAGAGCATTGGGTCTTTTTTTCCTGGGTACAGTTGTAACAACGGCTATTAATGTGGTTTGCACGTTTACAGTGACCACAGAATCGTCGGGGAGAAGATACAATACTAACAGGATTTCCCTTTGGTTTACCCTTAGGGGCTTGTAATCAAAACACTCTCAGTCAGGTATGTTTATAAAAATATCTTGGGCTTTACATCTAAGCCGCCCCTGTAAGATTTTCACCCACTGTTCCTCTGGCCAGTTCATGGACATGGCCAGTCTCTGAAAATGGTTGAAAAACCTTTCAGGGTCTAGCTCTGAAAATTCAGGCAGGTTATGCTTTTTATCATCATCACCCAGCAAAAATCTGCTATCAGAATAATAACTAACTCTGCTTTCAGACAACACTCAGCTCCCTTGTTTAAATCCCTAAACTTGCTAAATATTAACTCCCTCCACACATTCTCTTGTGTCAACTACATCTACAAAACCCTGTTCTTAAATGCAAACCATGCTCTGAAACTCTCTCTGGACAGATGTAATAGGACCCATTATCACCACACCAGAAATAAATATCTCTTTGATATCCCCAGGGTCAAACTTAATCTGTGTAAACACTCTATGCAAATTAAGGGACCTAGTCAATGGAACTCACTCCCTAGTGAATTGAAAAACTGTAAAACTTTTGCCTTATTTAAAAACAAAACAAAAAGTACTTAATTTCATCTTCTTAGTTTCCTACACTGAGCTTTATTTTTTGCTCTGTATCTAGTATTACCCAATCTCCTAATTCTTATGTATTTAACCCAAACAACCTTATCATTGTGTTCATTGCTGTCTTCCTTTATGGGCTAGCCATTTGCTGTATTGTGCCTACCAAATTTTGTCAACTACCATTCAAGCTTTCATTGCAATCAATCTTAGCTACCTAAGTGCTTTATTATACTGTACCTACAATTTTCTCTCATCTTTTTTTTCTTTTTTTCTTTTCTTGCCATGTAACTGTTATCATTTCTTTTTTAGAATTTTTGCTAGTATTTACCTACTAAAAATTTTCTTAGATTAAGGACCTGCCCGAAACGCTGCGCGTACTAGTGGCTTTACAAGATTGTAATTACCATATTATATATTCTCACATTCCCAATGTACCTTCTTGTATATGAATAAATAAATAAATAAATAAATAAATAAATAAATCATAATGCCAGGGGTTTGAATCCCCAGCAGGTAGTGGTACAGCGGTATTTACTCCTATTCTTTCCATTTTGGAAAGAATAGGAGTAAATAAAGTAATGAGTAAATTCTTTTGGAAAGAATAAGATCTTTGGATCATTTTGAGCCTTTGCTTTTCTACCTTAGCATTTTGCTCTGCCACTCTTGCCTCTTGCTCTGCTGGTTTTAATCGGGCCAGCTGTAATTCTAATTCTATCCTGCTAGATTCACTTTCAGCTGGACTGGCCTGGCATAAAATTGTATCACTTGCCAATAGGCCCTGGTCTATGCAATTGTGTAAAATTTCATTGGTTATAACACACTTTTTATTAGTTTCATTTAACTCTAGACCCAGTTCCTTGCCTAACAACACTAATTTAGGTTTGGTCAGCTTCTCAATCTCCACCACAGAAGGTGTCTTTGCCAGTTCCTGCATTTTAGCCTCCATCACTAATTATCCTAGCTACTAGCCAAAGAAAAAATAAAAATTGGGAAAAAATACAAAAATTCGCATGGCCCCTATCACAAGGCCACACTTACCTCAATCGTGAAGAGATCCGGCTGGGTGTCCAGTCAGTGCAAGATGTATCCTTTGCTAGTTGAGCTAGACCCTAGGGTACCACACAACCATTCTGTGGAATGGAAGAATATTAGTTTTGGCACTCAAAAATCTAAATTTTTTACAATTTAAGTATAAATATTCCAACTACAGGTCAGGCCAAGCACTTGCTATGGAAAAGTATGTAGTTAAACGGAGAGGGCCACTAGTAATAATCAAAGGAGTTCCTAAAATCAGTTGAGATCAAATAGGCCCGGCACCCAATAAGATAATAACCAGCACTAAATTACTGGCTTTAAAGTAATTTCTGCAGTCTAGTGGTAGATCAACTGTTCCATTTCAACAGGAAGTAGGGATACTCCTTTCTTAGTACTGTCGTGGTAGTAGTGGATTGGTGGTATTATCGCTGACGGACCACCCAACCCACAGCTCGATAGAGTGCTTATATTTCACTAGGAGATCTCACTATGTGCTTCTGGCTCTTGGAGAGGGGCTCAACGTCACACGTTTAGGGGATGCGGCTCCAACACGCAGCCTAGTTGTCACGTGCACACACCCACTTGAGCCGCTGTGACTCCCCACTCTCTCCTTATGGGATATGATCTCCTCAATCCCCATAGACTCACTAGATTTCCGTCTTACCCTGTCCACAGCAGTGGTTCCTGCTTCTCTCTCTCTCTCGTTCTGTACTATTTCCTGGGAAGCCTCACTAGGACAAGGGCAAACACCAGCAAATTTGCATACATTTACTGGACGAAGCACATACACAATACACACACATATAATAATAATAATTAATCCTATACTCTACACTATTACAGTCAGGTTGCACTCCAACACCATCAGAACTCTTGTCATCAGCTTGTCAAATGGTATCTTATCTCCTGGTATTACATAATATTATCAACCTCCTCAAGTAGATCAAGTCTTACAAAATAATGCTGCACTTTCAGCAAGAGAATACACACATATATATACCTATAAACATATATAAATTTATAAATAAATAAATAAATATGTTTATTCAGGTAAGGTATATACATACAAGTGATGTTACATTAATGGATCGAATTATAGATAGAGCTAGTACATACAATGCCTAAAGCCACTATTACGCAATGCGTTTCGGGCAGGAAGAACATTAATATCTAGAACTTAATACTAATTGAGCATAAAGAATAAAATGTGTTGAGAACAAATACAAATAAAGATAAAAAAAGAGGGAACATGACTGAAAAAGCAGCACAAATACAAAAGGTTGACAAACAGCATTGATAAAAAAAAAAAAAAATAACAGACATGGGTTGACAATAGAGTGGTAAGGTAGGTTACAGGGAATTTATTAGGTAGTGTTTAGTTTTAATCTTAAACTGGTTGAGAGAGGTATAGTCTTTAACATGATTGGGGAGGTCATTCCACATTCTGGGTCCCTTGATTTGTAGAGCATTTCTAGTTTGATTAAGCCGTACTCTTGGAATATCAAAACTGTATTTATTTCTGGTGTGGTGCTCATGGGTTCTGTTACAACCTGCAATGAAGCTTTTGAGTTCAGGATTGGCATTACAGTTCAGCGTTTTATATATGTATGATACACATGAGAGAATGTGCTGTGACTTAATATCTAACATATTCAGAGATTTGAGTACGGGTACCGAGTGATGTCTGGGGCCAGAGTTGGATATTGTCGTAATAGCAGCTTTGTGTTGAGTAATTAGAGGACGTAAATGATTTTGGGTAGTAGAACCCCAAGCACAAATACCATAGTTGAGATATGGATAGATGAGGGAGTAATAGAGAGTCACCAGGGCAGGTCGGGGTACATAATATCTGATCTTAGAGAGAATGCCAACAGTTTTTGAAACTTTTTTTGATATATTTAGAATGTGTCCCTGGAAATTCAGCTTGTGGTCAATGAGAACGCCAAGGAACTTACCATCTAATTTGTTACAAATTTGGGTATTGTTAATTTTGAGATTTATTTGACTAGAGGATTTATTGCCAAACAGAATATAAAATGTTTTGTCAATGTTAAGGGTGAGTTTGTTGGCAGTTAGCCAAAGGTGGACTTTATTTAGCTCAGTATTTACTGTGGCATTTAGAGCAAGGGGGTCAGGACTGGAGTAAATGAAGGTTGTGTCGTCAGCAAAAAGAATTGGTTTGAGGTGTTGGGAGGCATTTGGAAGGTCATTAATGTAGATGAGAAAGAGGAGAGGGCCAAGTATGCTGCCCTGAGGAACACCAATGTTGATGGGTAGGGTGGGAGAAATTGAATTATTCATAGAAACATACTGGAGCCTGTCAGTAAGGTAAGATTTGAGGTATTGCATGGAGTGTCCTCTGACTCCATAATGATGTAATTTAAGAAGAAGGTTTTGGTGGTTGAGTGTCAAAAGCCTTACGCAGGTCCACAAATAACCCAACAGGGAACTAATTTTTATCAAGAGCTGCATGAATCAAGTTAATCATACTAATAAGTGCATCGTTAGTGCTTTTTTGGGTCTGAAGCCATATTGACAAGAGCTATATAAGACAAATCAGCATATGAATGCAATAACATACATATATATATCAATATAAATGTTCCGTGCCACTCAACGAATCAATCGATCATTCTATCAGTCCTAGAATACATATATCTGTAGGTAATCCTGCCTACGTCTGTAATTCTCAACTTCAGTATAAACACTTTGTGGTACAAAAATGGCAAACGATCACTCACCTCTCACTGCGTCTTGCACGCTAATGACAAACACTCTATCGCCTCCCTACAAATAATCATTTAGAACTTGTTCACTACCCTGATATCTTCAGGTTCCTCCGGGCTTAATCACCAGGATCCTCTGCAGCTCCTCCAGGCTGCTACCATGAAGTTTCCTTGAACAATTATGGTGCTTCTCTACTCCTGCTAGAGTCCTCCACGGCTCTCCTGGCTGCTGTACCATAAAGTTTCCTCGAACAACTGTGGTGCTTCACCACCTCTACAGAAGCACATGACACTCCTCCTCACTGCTTCTCCTCACAGCTCGAGGTCCTCTCCTCCACTGCCTTGGACTCTCATCAACTACTCCTTCTGTGCTGGCTTCGAAGTTTTCAGCAACTTCTTTCCCCAAGGACAAACCTGCAACCCATTTACACTCCAATAAAATGTTCCCCTTTAACACATAAACAAAATTATTCAGGCAATATCCTTGCCTCCAATCTGTCTTCTACATATTGTGAGAGTGGACTCCCCCGTTGGGCGGGTCAATGCTCCACCTCGCCGGGCGGTCCTCCACACTCTGTGAGGGTCCTCCGCCATGTTACCACCCTCGAGACTAAATAAGGTTCTTCTCCCAGCAGTGTACATAAAATATTTAATTGGCCTTTATGATAATAGTCTAGGGGAATAAGATAAAGCACTGCATAAAATGGGGAACAATATATGTATGCTAAGGGGGACAAACATAACAATTAAATGGTACGTAAATATAGCCAGAAATATTTATCAGCATGCAAATTAAAATAAAATCCTTCTCGAGCAATGAGCAATATTAATAGCACTTAAAAAAATTAATTACGAGAATACAATATCATCTGACCAGGAAATAAAAACTTTGAATGACTAAATATACAAATCAAGGACTTAACTTAATACATGTCTACACTCGACCACAGCCACCACGCTACTAACCCATGCGTCAGTCCACAGGCCAAGCGTCTACTAACAAAACAACTAACTATCCACATAACATTGTGGAATTAATAATAATAAATGGTAATACTAAATAACAAGATATTATTAATCTCAAGAGTACACCATTACATTAGTTTTAACAATAGCATTTACAGACAAATAAATAGGAGTTATAAATCAAGGTTAAATCATAAACACTCGCTTGACAATACTTTCCCACGCTACTCACATATCCAACCTGATCAACCCCCACAGAGAAACACATGAGAATTGTAACACGAAAGCCTCATACAAATAATATGCAACTCAAGCACACTATTACATTCTATAATATATATCATATAACATACAAAATCTCACATTATACAACTGGATGCTATAATGATTAAAGAATAAGACAATACAGTAATACAATATTAAGAGTAATGAGAGGATCTTAACAAGATTCGTAACACGCCACCAGGCCCTCAGTCGCCTGCCAGCGCCCAGAGGAGACGGATGTCGCACCGCGCTCCTCCCACTCCACTCTCTTATTTTAGGCTTTCTGCCTTACCAAAACATGTTTAGCTTAACAATAAACATTGCTTCTGTCGCTGGGCACACAACCAATTACAACTAATCACTATGAATTGGTTTAAATCGTGCTTACCACAGATTATCTGGTCGAGGGCGCTCCTTCCCTCTGACTGCGTCTGACCAGGGCGCTTCTACAGCCCACGAAACTGTCTCTGGCAGCTTAATACTCTCTTCGTCGTCCAGGACTTGAGACCACAACGTCTCCAGCTCGATTCCACAGCTGGAACTTCTGCACACTTCTCTTCTCTTGGAGATTATATCGCTAGGGGTCCCCTTCTGACGGGAGCACAACGGAGCGCGTCTCCCCCTACGATGTCTGGCCTCAAGTGAGGTCAAAGCCCTCCAGAAGCGAGCCTCACGCCTCCAGCAAATTGTCCACATCCCCTAACTAGTCATTTATCTGTTTTCTTGTTCATCGCCCATAATCTCAAACTGTTATTTAAATCCAACAACTATCTTACATCTACGTTATCGCCTCTACATTTCCTGAACCTTCCAGTTAGGTCAGGCTTGCAGAATAACTCTCAAAGGGGGAGACTCGTTTCTCTTGCAGGCTGAGATCATAACAGTACTTATTTATTAAACCCTCTAATAATGCTCATATACATTAATACCACCATCTACTTTACCACTCTACCTTACGTTAACTACCTTCGTCCACTTAGGCAGGATACAAGGTTTACACTTAAAAAAAACTAGTGTAAAGTCTACTTAGAGAACAGCACTTGTAAGGCTTGAAGCCCTGGGTAGCTAAAACCCACGTGGTATCCTAGTCACAATGGAATACACTTAATGATGCCAAAACACTGTCTTAAAAACCGCCCCTAACAAAACACAAACCTAGCCAGTAGCACAGTAAACACACAGAACAGTAATACTAAGGAACTTAACTGTAGAATAAACCCAGAATAAGGTAAGGAAAGAGAGGAGGAGGAAGAGGAGGAGACAAAGCCACACAGGAGAGATGTTGACCCCAGCACTGCAGTACAGACAAAAGGAAGGAGACCTCAATGTCCGAGCTCTCTCAAGTTGTTGCCGTTAAGATACCTAGCTGATTGTGCAGTTTACAAACATTACAAGTCTTCACCGACATTCAATACTGGTTACTTTAACATTCTAAGAATAGTTGATAACTAGTTCAATATTTCATTTAAAAATCAACAAGCTCAGAGTCTGAATAATCTGTGAGTAACAAGGTTTCTCTTAAGTCTGGCAAGGAAAATTGGAACAAAGGTGCATCCGCGGGGAGAGGAGCCAGATTTTACATGTTATTTTTAATTAACTATCCTTCTAACATGATCCAATCCTATCAATTAATGTAAAGTAATTATTTAGAGCACAATTTGACCTCTGGTTTCCAACTAGGGAACCCAGGGTGGTAAAACTCTGCAAGCACAAATAGGAGAGTACACTGCGCACGTACACACACACACACTAACATGGCGGGAATTGACAGGTTGCACAATACATCTCCCTCGGTCGCTGGGTGACTGCAGATCCTCTCCCATGGTCGCTGGATGGCTGCAGATCCTGTCCAGCGTGTCGCTGGTGGGCTGCAGATCCTCTCCCGCGGTCGCTGCTGGGCTGCAGATCCTCTCCCTCGGTCGCTGGTGGGCTGCAGATCCTCTTCCCAGGTCGCTGCTGGGCTGCAGATCCTCTCCCGCGGTCGCTGCTGGGCTGCAGATCCTCTCCCACGGTCGCTGGGGGCTGCAGATCCTCTCCCCCGGTAGCTCTGGGCTGCAGATCCTCTCCCTCGGTCGCTGCTGGGCTGCAGATCCTCTCCCGTTGTTGCTGCTGGGTTGCAGATCCTCTCCCCCGGTCGCTGCTGGGCTGCAGATCCTCTCCCTCAGTCGCTGGTGGGCTGCAGATCCTCTCCCCCGGTCGCTGCTGGTTTGCAGATCCTCTCCCCGGTCGCTGCTGGGCTGCAGATCCTCTCCCCGGTCGCTACTGGGCTGCAGATCCTCTCCCGCGGTCGCTGCTGGGCTGCAGATCCTCTCCCTCGGTCGCTGGTGGGCTGCAGATCCTCTTCCCAGGTCGCTGCTGGGCTGCAGATCCTCTCCCTGGGTCGCTGGTGGGCTGCAGATCCTCTCCCCGGTCGCTGGTGGCTGCAGATCCTCTCCCCAGTCGCTGGTGGGCTGCAGATCCTCTCCCTCGGTCGCTGGTGGGCTGCAGATCCTCTCCCGCGGTCGCTGGTGGGCTGCAGATCCTCTCCTCGGTCGCTGCTGGGCTGCAGATCCTCTCCCCCGGTCGCTGTGGGGTGCAGATCCTCTCCCACGGTCGCTGCTGGGCTGCAGATCCTCTCCCCGGTCGCTGGTGGGCTGCAGATCCTCTCCTCGGTCGCTGCTGGGCTGCAGATCCTCTCCCCGGTCGCTGGTGGGCTGCAGATCCTCTCCCGCGGTCGCTGGTGGGCTGCAGATCCTCTCCTCGGTCGCTGCTGGGTGCAGATCCTCTCCCTCGGTCGCTGGTGGGCTGCAGATCCTCTCCCCCGGTCGCTGCTGGGCTGCAGATCCTCTCCCCGGTCGCTGGTGGGCTGCAGATCCTCTCCCCCGGTCGCTGCTGGGCTGCAGATCCTCTCCCCGGTCGCTGCTGGGCTGCAGATCCTCTCCCCGGTCGCTGCTGGGTGCAGATCCTCTCCCTCGGTCGCTGCTGGGCTGCAGATCCTCTCCCCGGTCGCTGCTGGGCTGCAGATCCTCTCCCCGGTCGCTGCTGGGCTGCAGATCCTCTCCCCGGTCGCTGCTGGGCTGCAGATCCTCTCCCCGGTCGCTGCTGGGCTGCAGATCCTCTCCCTCGGTCGCTGCTGGGCTGCAGATCCTCTCCCCGGTCGCTGCTGGGCTGCAGATCCTCTCCCCCGGTCGCTGCTGGGCTGCAGATCCTCTCCCTCGGTCGCTGCTGGGCTGCAGATCCTCTCCCGGTCGCTGCTGGGCTGCAGATCCTCTCCCCGGTCGCTGCTGGGCTGCAGATCCTCTCCCCGGTCGCTGTGGGCTGCAGATCCTCTCCCCCGGTCGCTGCTGGGCTGCAGATCCTCTCCCCGGTCGCTGCTGGGCTGCAGATCCTCTCCCTCGGTCGCTGCTGGGCTGCAGATCCTCTCCCCCGGTCGCTGCTGGGCGCAGATCCTCTCCCCGGTCGCTGCTGGGCTGCAGATCCTCCCCCGGTCGCTGCTGGGCTGCAGATCCTCTCCCCGGTCGCTGCTGGGCTGCAGATCCTCTCCCTCGGTCGCTGCTGGGCTGCAGATCCTCTCCCCCGGTCGCTGCTGGGCTGCAGATCCTCTCCCTCGGTCGCTGCTGGGCTGCAGATCCTCTCCCCGGTCGCTGCTGGGCTGCAGATCCTCTCCCGCGGTCGCTGCTGGGCTGCAGATCCTCTCCCGCGGTCGCTGCTGGGCTGCAGATCCTCTCCCTGGTCGCTGCTGGGCTGCAGATCCTCTCCCACGGTCGCTGGTGGGCTGCAGATCCTCTCCCCGGTCGCTGCTGGGCTGCAGATCCTCTCCGGCGGTCGCTGCTGGGCTGGAGATCCTCTCCCCCTGTCGCTGCTGGGCTGCAGATCCTCTCCCTCGGTCGCTGCTGGGCTGCAGATCCTCTCCCCGTTCGCTGCTGGGCTGCAGATCCTCTCCCTCGGTCGCTGCTGGGCTGCAGATCCTCTCCCCCGTTCGCTGCTGGGCTGCAGATCCTCTCCCTCGGTCGCTGCTGGGCTGCAGATCCTCTCCCCCGGTCGCTGCTGGGCTGCAGATCCTCTCCCTCGGTCGCTGCTGGGCTGCAGATCCTCTCCCTCGGTCGCTGCTGGGCTGCAGATCCTCTCCCTCGGTCGCTGCTGGGCTGCAGATCCTCTCCCCCGGTCGCTGCTGGGCTGCAGATCCTCTCCTCCTGGTCGCTGCTGGGCTGCAGATCCTCTCCCTCGGTCGCTGCTGGGCTACAGATCCTCTCTCTCGGTCGCTGCTGGGCTCCTTATAGTTTTCATAGAGCAGTTATAATAATGTGATTAGGTTGGCGAAGCTGGTTGTTGTATGGTGAAAATTTAATGGGTTGTGAAAATGTTGTGGGTGTTGGTGAAGATGTTGTGGATTGTGGTGAAGATGCTGTTGGCTGAGGTTGTGTGATGATGTTTTGGGTGGTGAAGATGATGCTTTTGGTTGAGAGAAGATGATATGGTTGGTGACGAAGATGCTTTAGGGTTGTGTGAAGATGTTGTAGGTTGTTGTGAAGATGTTGCTGGGTGTTGAGTGAAGATGATATTGTTTGTTGTGAAGATGCTGCTGGGTATTGTGTGGTGAAGATAATATGGGTTGTGGTAAGGATGCTGCTGGTGGTTGTGAGGAAAAGAAGCTTCTTGCGCTAAGTAGTGAACATGCTGCTGGAAGTATGTGCGGAAAATGCTGCTGGAGGAATGTGCTGAAGATGCTGCAGGAGGTATGTTTTGAAGATGCTGCTGGGATTGTGTGGTGAAGATGCTGGTGGAGGTATGTTCTGAAGATGCTGGTGGAGGTATGTTCTGAAGATGCTGCTGGGATTATGTGGTGAAGATGCTGCACGTAGTTATGAAGATGCTATTTAGGCTAAGTAGTTAAGATGCTGCTGTTGTTCTGCGGAGTAAATGTTGCAGGGGTTATGAAGATGATGCTGGTGGTTTTGTGGTTGAGATGCTGTTTAGGCTATGTAGCGAACATGCTGCAGGGGTTATGTTGTGTAGATGCTGTTGGGGGTTATGATGAATATGCTCCTGGAAGATGTGATGAAGATGCTGCTAGGTTTTTGTGGTGACGATGATGTTAGTGTTTTGACGTGAAGATGCTGCTGGGGTTATGTGTTGAAGATGCTGTGGTGGTTATGTGCTGAAGATGATCCTTGGGGTTGAGTGATGTAGATGCTTCTGGAGGTTGTGTGAGGACGTTATGGAATGTTGTTAAGATGCTGCTTGGGGTTGAAAGAAGATGATATGAGTTGTGATGAAGATGCTGCTTGGGTTGCCTGAAAATGTAGAGGGATGTTGTGAAGAAAATGCTGGGGCTTGTATGATAGAGATGCTGGTGGGGATCGAGTTGAGATGTTTTGGGTTTCTCGTGGTTGGGAGGAGATGCTGTTGATGGTTGTGTGGTGAAGATGCTGCTGATGGTTGTGTGGTGAAGATGCTGCTGATGGTTGTGTGGTGAAGATGCTGCTGATGGTTGTGTGGTAAGATGCTGCTTTTGATTGTGTGGTGAAAATGCTGCTGATGGTTGTGTGGTGAAGATGCTGCTGATGGTTGTGTGGTGAAGATGCTGCTGATGGTTGTGTGGTAAAGATGCTGCTGATGGTTGTGTGGTGAAGATGCTGCTGATGGTTTGTGTGTGAAGACGATGCTGATGGTTGTGTGGTAAAGATGCTGCGTTTGATTGTGTGGTGAAAATGCTGCTGATGGTTGTGTGGTGAAGATGCTGCTGATGTTGTGTGGTGAAGATGGTGCTGATGTTGTGTGGTAAAGAATGCTGCTGATGGTTGTGTGGTGAAGATGATGCTGATAGTTGTGTGGTGAAGATGCTGCTGGGGTTGTGTGGTGAAGATTTTTCGGGATTGAGTTGAAGATGCTGCTGTTATTGTTGTAAAGATTCTTCTGGGGGATGTGTTGCGAAGATGCTGCTGTTATTGTTGTAAAAATGCTGGACGTGTTGTTTTCTGAAGACACTGCTGGGTGTAGATTAAGATGTAATGGTTCGGATGAAGATTCTGCAAGGTGTTATGTGAAGATCTTGTGGGTTGTTGTAAAGATGCTGATGATTTGTGTAGATGATGCTGGCGATTGTGTGGTGAAGATGTTGCTGGGTGTAGAGTGAAGATTATATGGGAAGTTGTGAAGATGCTGTTATGTGGTGTAGATGATTCTGGGGATGTGTGGTGAACATGTTGCCAAGGGATGTGATTTGGTATTAAGGAATGTGGATTTGTGTGAAGTTGCTGCTGATGATTGTGAGGTGAAAATGTTGCCTAGGGGTTGTGTGGTGAAAATGCTGTTTGAGGTTGACTGAAAATGATATTTGTTGTTTTGTGAAGATTCTGGTGAGGGTTGTGTTATGAAGATGCTGTTGAGGGTTATGTGGTGATGATGCTGCTGGGGGTTGTGTGGTGATGATGCTGCTGGGGGTTGTATGGTGAAGATGCTGCTGGGGGTTGTATGGTAAAGATGCTGCTGGGGGGTTGTATGGTGAAGATGCCGGTGGGGGTTGTGTGGTGAAGTTGCCGCTGCGGGTTGTATGGTGAAGATGCTGCTGGGGGTGTATGGTGAAGATGCTTCTGGAGTTGTGATGTGAAGATGTTTGAGGGTTGTTGTGCATACGTTGTTTTGGGTTGTGATGTGAAGATGCTGCTGTTGCAAAGATTCTGCTATGTTGGTGTTGGGAAGACGCTGCTAAGATGTTAGAGGCCTGACTGCTGAGTGGACAGCGCTTCGAATTCGTAGTTCGGAGGATCTGGGTTTGATCCACGGTAGAGGCGGAAACAAATCGGCAGTTTCTTTCACCCTGATGCTTCTGTTACCTAGCAATAAATAGGTACCTGGGAGTCAGACAGCTGCTACGTGCTGCTTCCTAGGGGTGATTAACAAAAAGGAAGTCTGGTCGAGGACCGGGCCGCAGGGATGCAAAGCCCAGAAATCATCTCAAGATAACTCAAGGAGTAGGTAATGTGGTGAAGATGCTGCTGGGGGTTGTATGGTGAAGATGGTGCTGGGGTTTGTGTAATGAAGATGCTGTAGGGAGTTGTATGGTGAAGATAGTGCTGGGGTTTGTGTATGAAGATGCTGTAGGGAGTTGTATGATGAAGATGCTGCTGGGAGTTCTGTGGTGAAGATGCTGCTGGGGGATGTGTGTTATCTTGAGTTATCTTGAGTTATCTTCAGATGATTTCGGGGCTTTAGGGTCCCCGCGGCCCGGTCTTCACCCCTAGGAAGCACCCCGTGACAGCTGACTAACACCCAGGTACCTATTTTACTGCTAGGTAACAGGGGCATAGGGTGAAAGAAACTGCCCATTGTTTCTCACCGGCGCCCGGGATCGAACACGGGATCACAAGTCCAGTGTGCTGTCCGCTCGGGCGATGGCTCCCTGCCGGTGATGATGCTGCTGATGGTTGTGTGGTGAACATGCTGCTGGAGTTGTGTTGTGAAGATGCTGCTCTGGGTTGTGTTGTGAAGATGCTGCTGGGGGTTGTGTTGTGAAGATGCTGCTAATGGTTGTGTGGTGAAGATGCTGCTCGGGTTGTGTGGTGAAGATTTTTTTTCGAGATTGAGTTGAAGATGCTCCTGTGGGTTGTGTGGTGAAGATGCTGCTGATGGTTGTGTGGTGAAGATGCTGCTGATGGTTGTGTGGTGAAGATGCTGCTGATGGTTGTGTGGTGAAGATGCTGCTGATGGTTGTGTGGTGAAGATGCTGCTGATGGTTGTGTTGTGAAGATGCTGCTGGGGGTTGTGTTGTGAAGATGCTGCTGGGGGTTGTGTTGTGAAGATGCTGCTGGGGGTTGTGTTGTGAAGATGCTGGTATGGATGTAGTCACCTAGTTGTACTCACCTAGTTGTGTTTGCGGGGGTTGACCTCTGGCTCTTTGGTCCCGCCTCTCAACCGTCAATCAACAGGTGTACAGATTCCTGAGTCTATTGGGCTCTATCATATCTACACTCGAAGCTGTGTATGGAGTCAGCCTCCACCACATCACTTCCTAATGCATTCCATTTGTCAACCATCTGGCACTAAAAAGTTCTTTCTAATATCTCTGTGGCTAATTTGGGCACTCAGTTTCCACCTGTGTCGTGTTGTGTTGTGCAGATGCTGCGGGGTTGTGTGGTGAAGATTTTTCTGGATTGAGTTGAAGATGGTGCTGTTATTGTTGTAAAATGCTGCTGTTTTTGTTGTAAATGCTGCGCTGGAGGTTGTTTTCTGAAGATACTGCTAGGGGTAGAGTTAAGATGTAATGGTTCGGATGAAAATTCTGCAAGGGGTTATGTGAGACCTTGTGGGTTGTTGAGAAGATGCTGTTGATTTGTGTAGATGATGCTGGGGATTGTGTGGTGAAGATGTTGCTGGGGATTGTGTTCTGAAGATGCTGCTGGGGTTGTATGGTGAAGATGTTGTTTGGGGGGTTGTTGTGCATGTTATTTGGGGTTGTGATGTGAAGATGGTGCTGTTGCAAAGATTCTGCTATGTTGTTCTTGGAAAGACGCTGCTAAGATGTTAGGTGCCTGACAGTTGAGTGGACAGCGCTTCAATTCGTAGTCCGGAAGCCGGGTTCGATCCCGGGTAGAGGCGGAAACAAATCGGCAGTTTCTTTCACCCTGATGCTTCTGTTACCTAGCAATAAATAGGAACCTGGGATTAGACAGCTGCTACGTGCTGCTTCCTGGTGTTTAACAAAGAGGAAGTC
>WNGS01164859.1:96539-118595 GCA_020271785.1 Procambarus virginalis
CATTGAGCGGTAATTAAACTGAACCCAAATTTAATCAAGTTCCTTTTGCTAAGCAAGCTACAGTCTTGATAAAATCATATATATGTTTGTTAACACATTTCTCAACAATGAACAGTCAGTTTTATCAAGCTAACATATCCTAACACAACGAGTGAGAGTATTAACTGGTCTAATTATTTTATTAGACCAGTATATATTATTAGCTTATACTGGGATATATATATATATATATATATATATATATATATATAATATATATATATATATATATATATATATATATATATATATGTCGTACCTAGTAGCCAGAACGCACTTCTCAGCCTACTATGCAAGACCCGATTTGCCTAATAGGCCAAGTTTTCATGAATTAATTGTTTTTCGACAACCTAACCTACCTAACCTAACCTAACCTAACTTTTTCGGCTACCTAACCTAACCTAACCTATAAAGATAGGTTAGGTTAGGTTAGGTAGGGTTGGTTAGGTTCGGTCATATATCAACGTTAATTTTAACTCCAATAAAAAAAATGACCTCATACATAAGGAAATGGGTAGCTTTATCATTTCATAAGAAAAAAATTTGAGAAAATAAATAAATTCAGGAAAACTTGGCATATTAGGCAAATCTGGCCTTGCATAGTAGGCAAAAGTGAGTTCTGGCTACTAGGTACGACATATATATATATATATATATATATATATATATATATATATATATATATATATATATATATATATATATATACTGTGTATATATATAAACCTAGAAGGGGTACCACCTCTGGTGCAAGTGTAGGGACCCATAGCCTCGGAGAAGAAAATAAAGAGTACTTAGAGAAGACCTTGTGGATCCTCACTGAACACTTTGATATTTTCTTCTTCTACCACCCCTATTCTTTTGGTATGTGTGTATGTTTATCTAAATTTATTTGAAAATGTCATTACACAAAAAGGTTACAATATTGATTACATGCAGGGTACAAGGCTGCTTGTCACAAGTTGAAAAGCTCCTCCAGCTCCTCAGATGGCGGGCAGGAACCATGGATGCAGTGAGCATTTCCTCTCTGGATTGCCACACTGAGGCGCTGAAAAAGAAAACTGGCAGCTCTAGGGTCTCTAATTGTTTCGATTAGTTTAGACCCCAACTCCTTCAAAAAGCTAGCAGCACTTTTACCCCAGGCACCGAGTGTCTCTGAGGCAATGGGGACAAAATTGTAGTGGTGCTCAAGGTCTCTGTATTTACGTGACTTGGCCGCTTCCGGTGATTGGCAGCTCCTCCTGCTTGAGTAGCACTGAAGTCAACATAGGTATTGGCTAAAGTTGAGACGCAAGTGTAGTCCCACACCAACTGTCTACCATTCCATTCTGTCTACTATATATATATATATATATATATATATATATATTATATATATATATATATATATATATTAATATATATATATATATATATATATATAATATATATATATATATATATATATATATATATTATATATATATATATATTATATATTATATATATATATATATATATATATATATATATATATAATATATATATATATATATATATATAGTGCCTGTTCATTACAACTATTTAACACTGGGAAGGGATCAGGATAAGGATTTGGGATGGGATAGGAGGAATGGTGCCAAACCACTTGGACGGCGGTCGGGGATTGAACGCCCAGGACTGCTACTGTGCATTTAAATTACTAACTTAACTGAGAGTCTTTATCCCTACATGTCAATGTTTGTGTATACTGGTAACGTGAGGAACATACAGAAGATAAGGGTAGCTGAACACCACAAAATGCTGAAGGACAACTTTATTAAAGTTGCATAATGAAATGTGTCAGTACTTCATTCATAATGATGTGCTGCCCGAAATCTTAGCGAAGTATCCAAATTTGCTTACTGTAGGTAATGCATGCACATGACTGTAAAGCTGCCGCCCAGTTGGGTGGGTGTGGAGCAAGACTAGTAACTGTGTGACTCACTATAGATGTAAAGTGCCTTGTATAGTGACTGTTGTGAGCCTCTTGTAATGTCACTTGTGACACCTCTTTGTGTCACTTGTGACACAAAGATTATTGATGTGTGTATTTGTGTGGGTGATTAGATATGTATGTGTATGTACATGTATGTATGAGGGTGTGTACATGTGTATACAACATTGATAATTTTGTAACTAGCGTCAAACATTGTTATTTGCTTAGCTAAACGAACTAGAGGGTTCAGTTTCTGAACCGATTATGTGCCTCTGTATTCCTTTACACCACCGCCCACGGGATGGGTATGGGGTGCATAATAAGAAAGAAATAGAAGAAATTGAAATTGCATAATACGGTTATTGACATTCAATAATAGTAAGATAAAGCAATGAGGACCAAATGGGAGACCAGTGATCAGATGAATATTACAGACTCAAGGGTAGCCTTCTCTTCTTGTATATAAATGAAAAATAAATTCGTTTGTTTAATTCTAATGCTTGTAGGCAAGAACAGCTGCGAACGCCAGCTAGCGCACAAGTACATGAGCGCCCAAAATACTTTTACACAAAAGATATGTGCAGACAGGCGTGTGGCTTCTGACTTCTTTTTTATTGATTAATATTAAATATTAGGCGCTTACCTATAATAGTTATCATTTTATACAAGTATAACTATCACATAATAAATATAAAGGAGTTTATCCAAAACTGACAGAAGTGTTGTGTTTTGTGCGTTGTATCGTGTTTGTGGGCATTCGGGTGTGTTGTGTTTACGCTGGCGGGCGGCGTCTTGGGCATAGCATTTTATCAAATCACCTCATGTTTGGGGCAACACGTGAGGAACACAACATACCAGTTGCGTTGCTCCTGGGAGTATGGGTTCGAGTCACTTCTGGGGTGTGAGTTTTCCGTTGTATCTAGTCCTGGGGACCATTCAGGCTTGTTTGCATTTGTGTTCCTCACGTGTTGCCCCAAAAAATGAGGTGATTTGATAAAATGCTATGCCCAAGATTACCATCCGAGTGCCGGCAGGGAAGTGGTTCATATAGCCTCGGCTATCACTTCCTTTTGTCCGGTCGTGATGGTCAAGTGGTTTAAGGCGTCCCTGTACATACCAGTTGCGTTGCTCCTGGGAGTATGGGTTCGAGTCACTTCTGGGGTGTGAGTTTTCAGTTGTATCTAGTCCTGGGTACCATTCAGGCTTGTTTGCATATATATATATATATATATATATATATATATATATATATATATATATATATATATATATATATATATATATATATATATAAGCACATACTTGCATGAACCACAAGGGAAGATTAACAATCTTTAGACAACACCCACCAGTGGGACTCGAACCCAGAAAGCACAACTATCTTCCAATAGCTGCCATAACTAGTATGCCTTAACCCACTACACCAAGTCAGACCCCTAAAAGAGATAGAGACTTCGAAGTATTTACCTCAAATATCTCCACCTCCCAAGGGCGCCAGATTAGTGAGGGGTTACTCAAGCATTTTTCATCAAGCCACTGTCAATGTGGGAGAACTCGTGTCTATGCTATAAGCACATACTTGCATGAACCACAAGAGAAGATTAACAATCTTTAGACAACACCCACCAGTGGGACTCGAACCCAGAAAGCACAACTATCTTCCAATAGCTGCCATAACTAGTATGCCTTAACCCACTACACCAAGTCAGACCCTAAAAGAGATAGAGACTTCGAAGTATTTACCTCAAATATCTCCACCTCCCAAGGGCGCCAGATTAGTGAGGGGTTACTCAAGCATTTTTCATCAAGCCACTGTCAATGTGGGAGAACTCGTGTCTATGCTATAAGCACATACTTGCATGAACCACAAGAGAAGATTAACAATCTTTAGACAACACCCACCAGTGGGACTCGAACCCAGAAAGCAAAACTATCTTCCAATAGCTGCCATAACTAGTATGCCTTAACCCACTACACCAAGTCAGACCCTAAAAGAGATAGAGACTTCGAAGTATTTACCTCAAATATCTCCACCTCCCAAGGGCGCCAGATTAGTGAGGGGTTACTCAAGCATTTTTCATCAAGCCACTGTCAATGTGGGAGAACTCGTGTCTATGCTATAAGCACATACTTGCATGAACCACAAGAGAAGATTAACAATCTTTAGACAACACCCACCAGTGGGACTCGAACCCAGAAAGCACAACTATCTTCCAATAGCTGCCATAACTAGTATGCCTTAACCCACTACACCAAGTCAGACCCTAAAAGAGATAGAGACTTCGAAGTATTTACCTCAAATATCTCCACCTCCCAAGGGCGCCAGATTAGTGAGGGGTTACTCAAGCATTTTTCATCAAGCCACTGTCAATGTGGGAGAACTCGTGTCTATGCTATAAGCACATACTTGCATGAACCACAAGAGAAGATTAACAATCTTTAGACAACACCCACCAGTGGGACTCGAACCCAGAAAGCACAACTATCTTCCAATAGCTGCCATAACTAGTATGCCTTAACCCACTACACCAAGTCAGACCCCTAAAAGAGATAGAGACTTCGAAGTATTTACCTCAAATATCTCCACCTCCCAAGGGCGCCAGATTAGTGAGGGGTTACTCAAGCATTTTTCATCAAGCCACTGTCAATGTGGGAGAACTCGTGTCTATGCTATAAGCACATACTTGCATGAACCACAAGAGAAGATTAACAATCTTTAGACAACACCCACCAGTGGGACTCGAACCCAGAAAGCACAACTATCTTCCAATAGCTGCCATAACTAGTATGCCTTAACCCACTACACCAAGTCAGACCCCTAAAAGAGATAGAGACTTCGAAGTATTTACCTCAAATATCTCCACCTCCCAAGGGCGCCAGATTAGTGAGGGGTTACTCAAGCATTTTTCATCAAGCCACTGTCAATGTGGGAGAACTCGTGTCTATGCTATAAGCACATACTTGCATGAACCACAAGAGAAGATTAACAATCTTTAGACAACACCCACCAGTGGGACTCGAACCCAGAAAGCACAACTATCTTCCAATAGCTGCCATAACTAGTATGCCTTAACCCACTACACCAAGTCAGACCCCTAAAAGAGATAGAGACTTCGAAGTATTTACCTCAAATATCTCCACCTCCCAAGGGCGCCAGATTAGTGAGGGGTTACTCAAGCATTTTTCATCAAGCCACTGTCAATGTGGGAGAACTCGTGTCTATGCTATAAGCACATACTTGCATGAACCACAAGAGAAGATTAACAATCTTTAGACAACACCCACCAGTGGGACTCGAACCCAGAAAGCACAACTATCTTCCAATAGCTGCCATAACTAGTATGCCTTAACCCACTACACCAAGTCAGACCCCTAAAAGAGATAGAGACTTCGAAGTATTTACCTCAAATATCTCCACCTCCCAAGGGCGCCAGATTAGTGAGGGGTTACTCAAGCATTTTTCATCAAGCCACTGTCAATGTGGGAGAACTCGTGTCTATGCTATAAGCACATACTTGCATGAACCACAAGAGAAGATTAACAATCTTTAGACAACACCCACCAGTGGGACTCGAACCCAGAAAGCACAACTATCTTCCAATAGCTGCCATAACTAGTATGCCTTAACCCACTACACCAAGTCAGACCCCTAAAAGAGATAGAGACTTTGAAGTATTCAACCCGTCCTCACACAAGACAGCACATATATGACTTAATGCTTAAAGTCCATATGTTGAATGTGATTTAGTACATATGTGGTATATTCCGAGTTATCTTTTTTACCAAGGCCCAAACTCTTCCTCACGTACCAATTTACGTCTCACAGTACCCGTCCATCAACGTAGATAGCAGAATAGTCGTGATTGGTTCACTTATAATGAAAATTGTAGTTTTCAGGTCCCACATGGGTTGTGAAATTTACCTACTATTGTCCATGCTCTTAGAATATTACAAATCAGCTACATCCTATTAAAGGCTCGTAGTTTTTTTTTGAGAAATATTAGTTGTTCTTAGTAAATTATAATAAGCACTATAAATTATTACATAGAATTACAGTGCTTCACCAATCAATATAATATACAGTAGTTTGTGCCTTAGAAATATTTAAAGAATGTTCTGTAGGAACGCTAACAGAAAACGATGTTATGTTGTCTATAGGGTAAACTACTGCAAATGGTGTGGTGTCTACTATATATCAACTATAGGATGCGTATAGGGTCCACTAAAACCTTTTAGGTGGGTAAGGGGTCCAATACCACCCGCAGGATGGGTATGGGGGTCACATCCACCCACAGGATGGGCATGGGGATCATCCATCCACCCACATCCACCCACAGGAAGGGTATGGGGTCCAATACCATACACTGGATGAGTATGGCGTCCACTACCACCGACAGGATGTGCATGGGGCTCACAACCACCCACAGGATGGGTATGGGGTCCAATACCACCCACAGGATGAGTATGGCGTCCACTGTCAACCACTGGATGGGTATGGGGCTCCAACCACCCACAGGATGGGTATGGGGTCCAATACCACCCACAGGATGAGTATGGCGTCCACTACCACCCACAGGATGTGTATGGGGCTCCAACCACCCACAGGAAGGGTATGGGGTCCAATACCACCCACAGGATGAGTATGGCGTCCACTACCACCCACAGTATGTGTATGGGGCTCACAACCACCCACAGGATGGGTATGGGGTCCAATACCACCCACAGGATGAGTATGGCGTCCACTATCACCCACAGGATGGGTATGGGGCTCCAACCACCCACAGGATGGGTATGGGGTCCAATACCACCCACAGGATGAGTATGGGGTCCAATAAAATATGTAAAACTAAAATTATGTAAAACTAAACACTAACTGATAAATTCCCTGTAACCTACCTTACCCCTCTATTGTCAACCCATGTCTTATTTTTTATTCAACGCTGTTTGTCTACATATTGTATTTGTGCTGGTTTTTCAGTCATGTTCCCCCCTTTTTTTTGTCTTCATTTGTATCTGTTCTCAAAACATTTTATTCTTTTTGCTCAATTAGTATTAAGTTTTAGATATTAATGTTTTCTTGCCCGAAACGCATTGCGTAATAGTGGCTTTAGGCATTGTATGTACTAGCTCTATCTATAAATCGATCCACTTATGTAAAATCACTTTATGTATGTACCTTTCCTGAATAAACATATTTATTTATTTATTTATAATAACACCCACTGGATGTGTATGGCGGCCATTGCCGCCCAGAGGGTCGCTATGAAGTCAACTACCGCCTATAGTGTTTGTATAGTGTCCACTACCGCCCATAGTATTATTATGGGGTCCACTACCCCTCATAGGGTCGGTATGGGGGTCCATTACTACCCACAGGGTGTCTGGGGTCTATTTTGGCAATACTGCTTTTCCAATCTCATTTGTTGTTCAATGTAAAATATATGTTGCTCGACTTGCAACAATTTATATATCTATATATGTATATAGTATAGTGCCTTTGCAATAATGTACCAATGTGTGTATTTTCATAACCCATTTTAAATTGTTGAAAAATAAATAACTACATTGTGAATGCAAGTCAATGTTTACATGCTAAATCAGAGTTGCCAGATTCTGTTTAAAATAGCAAATTGTGCTTATTTTCAAAGCTTGAGTGTTTAGCTTTAAAGTAGTTAAAGCTACGAATTTCGCAATTTGCTATGTACTTTAGTGTACTATTTTAAAATAAGGTTGGTTTTTAATCTGCAAGTCATATGAATCTCAAAAAAAGTATATTATTAACAATCTCATCTCCATAGTTCACTAGTTTCTACAAATCAGACCTGGTAACTCCTTAGGCCAAGTACTGGAGGACTTAACTCATTCATACACAATGTGTGGGAAGCTATTAGTCTCTTTAAAGAAGTCATCTCGACAGGATCTTCCAGCTCCAGCTATAAAACTTCAGCACACATGGATCATCCTGGTACATCAAACGGTAAGAAATTAATAAACTGTACAAAGTTTTATGCTAGAACATTTGTTACAGAATTGTCCCTGTCAGGGACAATTCAGTCCCCTGCCCTATGTGTACTCCATCACATAGTGACGGAGTATGTGGGAATAATTTTGTTGATACAGTGTCCATTTTGTCAATTCTACAACAGCAGATAATAAGAATTCCCAGAGATACTTGTAACTTGAGATACTTGGTTTGGTTTGGTTAAGTTAGGTTAGGTTAGGTTAGGTTAGGATAGGTTAGGATAGGTTAGGCTAGGTTAGGTTAGGTCAGGTCAGGTCAGGTCAGCCTAACCTATCATATTTATTCATTAGTAACGTATTGCCAGGAAGCTTTGTGAAGCTTGTGTAGCTTGTGGTAGGTTGTGGTAATTAGACTTGTAACCTTATGGAAAATTGAAACAGAAATTTCCTTAAGAACTTTCGTATATTAATACATGACTCCTTCTGAAGATGTATTAATATAAGGAAATTTCTGTTTCAATTTTCCTCCGTGGTCTGACACTGTCATATATATATATATATATATATATATATATATATATATATATATATANTGAAGAGGCCCTTCTGTGAGAGAGTGTGCGACTCTGTCTATCTGCCCAGTTGAAGGAGCCTGGAGAACGTGAGAGAAGAGTTGCTGACAATCTCCAGAGTTATTATTAATATTTTATCATTTTCTTGTATTACTTGTAGTCATATGTGTGATCATGTAATTCGTGTCAGTAAATTCACACATTTTATTATTGTGTTTAAGTGCGCCTCCATTATTATATTTCTATATGAGTATACACGAAGGTCATCATAGTACCACCTAGCTCTTATTGCCTGAAGAGTGGTAAACAGCACAGACTTATATAAAAGTGTACCCTTAGCCATCCGATCAGTACTAGTGCCTGAATGGCGGCAACTAGTAACGTGGTGGCTAGAGAGAGGTAAGGCCACACGGACCTTCATGGGGGAGTACCCTGGGCCGACAGTCCAATAGTAGATCTTGGGAGTAGCAACACTCTGGCAACAGACAACATATATACACCCACTGAACTGCATCGCTGGGGTGCAGATATAATAACCCAGCTGGCGACCTTGTTGAGGAAAAGATAGAGAAGACAGGCGGGAAAGGAGTTCCTGCAACCTTTTTGTCTGGCAGGCAAGACTCAGGGGAGTTACTGTTATAAGGTGAGCCTGAGTCTTCCTTCACTCCTCCTCGGGTCTAGGCCGGAACTGTTAATAGCAGTTTCCCCGTGGTTGACTGAAGGGCTTCCAGGGTGAATCAGTGGCACCCCTTTTCAGTGGTGGAAGCAAAGACCTGCGGAGGTGGGCATTGCTGGTCCTCTCCTGTGGGACCAAGGAGACTCCGGTGAATCCCGGGAGTCGGAGGGGCTGAGCATTCGGCCCTTTGAGCCCCTAGCAGCCGAGTGCTAGCAGAGCCCCGGCCCACCCCCGTGACAGTACGTAGAATTTCTTTGCCTTGTTGTACCAGGTCACCCCCGATGCCAGTACCAATTGCGTCGATAAGGAAGATGGGAGACTTGGTGATATCTGGCGAGGCGAGAGTAGTATTAGAATAAGGTAAAGGAGCACTATTACTATTATTGTCCTGAAAGTGATTATGGATGTTAGTAAGGATTTCCGAATTAGAAAGCGTTGTCTCAGTGTCAGTGCTTTCCGAAGGAGAAGCAGGGAATGTCTCACTGTGGCTGTATGGACCTGTAAAGGTGGTGAAGTTGGTTAGCACAGTGGGAGGAACACCATGATAAAGCTTCAATAAGTTGATGTGGCACAGCTGGGTCTTCCGCCGCCTATCGGTGGTCTCGAGAACGTAGTTGAAGTTATTCCTGCACTCCTTAACACGGTAGGGTCCTGAAAACCTGTTTTGTAAAGGAGAACCTGGGATAGGGAAATAGGCAAGGACTAAGTCTCCCGGTTTAAACTTCCTTACTTGGCAGTGCTGGTCGTAACGAGTCTTCATCCTCTCTTGGGCTTTCAGTAGGTTGTTTCTGGCAAAGGAATGGACCCTCTCTAGAATGTGTCGGAGGTTTTGAAGAAACTGGGGCACATTCTGATGCTCACTGAAGGTGGCATCGCGTAGAGAATCCTTGAAAGCCTTGAGAGATGTACGGCACTTACGTCCGTAGAGCATCTCATAAGGAGATACTCCTAGTGACTCGTTGGGAAGACTTCTGAAAATACACATGATGAGATCAAGTTGCCTATCCCAATCCTTTGAGGTCTCATTACAAAACTTTTTTAAGGGTGCCTTGATAGTCTGATGACTACGTTCAAGAGAACCCTGTGAAGCAGGATGATAGGGGCTGGACCTGTTTGATGTTGAACTCCTCCAGAGTCCGTTTGAAGAGATCACTGGTGAAGTTGGTGCCACAGTCGCCCTGAATCTCCCTCGGAAATCCGTACTGGGTGAAGATCTTTAATAAATTCTTCACCACTGTAGCAGCCGTAATGTTTTTCACTGGAACTGCTATCGGGAATCTGGTGGTAGGACACAAGGATAGTTATGATATAGGCGTTGCCGGAACTGGTCCGAGGCAAGGGACCAACACAGTCAATAATAAGTCTGTGGAAAGGTTCCTCAGGCACCTGGATGGGTGTCAGTGGTGCTCTGGGGATAGAAACATTCGGTTTACCTGCCATCTGACACACGTGGCATTGCTTTACATCATTAACCATACCTGGCCAGTAGTAGTCTTGACGAATGCCATGGTATGTCTTGTTAAACCCATAGTGTGATAGTGCTCCGTGGGTCAGGTGTAGAATCGTGGGCCGCAGGCTGGTAGGAATCACTAGTTGTTCAACGTTTGCCCAATCGTCTTCCTCCTTCAGTTTACTGGGTCTGTTTCTGCGATAGAGTAATTCGTTCTCCAAGAAGAACCCAGGAATACTGTCGGATTGAGTCTCAGCCTGAAAGAATAATTGTGTCAAGGTAAGATCTTCTCTCTGTAATTTACGGAACTCCACAGCGGTCAGATTAGGGGGTAGTTTCGAAGGGTTTTGAGGGACAGCGGTAGCAGTAGAGTCAGCTGGCTGTGGTCGTGCAGCTTGAGCACGGGTGGTCACCATAACAGGAGGAGAAACTTCATCACTCTCTTGAACCTTTGCTGGAACATGCTCAAAAATCTGATTATCCAACACAGAGTTACCCACCTGGGGTTTGTCTTTGACGATCAGGTTAGTCGGTTGCAGGTCTTCTGCCAAGTCGTTGCCTAGGAGAAGTTGCACTCCAGGCATGGGAAAAGGCTTTTCCCTGACGGCGACTTGGACTTCACCGGTCACGAAGGGACAATCCAGGTGGACTCTGGCGAGAGGATAAGGAGTAGTAGCAGTGAGGTCAGTGATGAAGACAGTCGCTCCTGTGTAGGCGACGTTGGGCACAGCTGATTTCAAGACGATCGATTGAAGAGCCGCTGTGTCCCTCAAGATCTGAAGTCCAAAACGTCCCTCAGAATCTGAACCGTTGGTAGTGATAGTTCCTGGATACAGATGTTTGCTAAAGAGAGAAAGATCATTAACATGAACACCAATATTCATTACAGGCTTACCGGACTTAGGAGGAGTCTGTTTGGGTTTAGTAGATTCGGTGTTACCTTTATGTGGAGACTTACCACATTTTTCTATGGTATGTCCATAGAGTTTACAATACTTACAGTACAGTTGAGAGGTACCTTGATCGGGGCTCACTTTCTCGTAACTGTACCATGACTTCTTACTGGTAGGTGGTTCTGGTGTCAGCCGGTGGATGAGGCTGTAAGTGTCCGCCGACTTCGCGCATTTCACCAAGTCTGTCTCTTCCTTATCTGCTAAGTATAGGCGGACAGGAGGAGGTACACGCCTCAAGAATTCTTCAACCAGCATGAGGTTGACGAGTTCTGGAAAAGTAGAGACATGTGCTGCCTCCAGCCATTTCATAAAATATCTCCGTTTGGTGTTGGCAAACTCTAAGAAGGTGGTGGTACTTGCCTTTATGTAGTCACGGAATTTTCGTCGGTAGCTTTCGGTGGAGAGAAGGTAGGCGTCCAACACGGCTTGCTTCAGGGTTGGGTAGTCATTCTCAGACGCCAAAGTGCTGAGTGTGACTGCTGCTCTACCTGTAAGATGTACTAGGAGAAGGGTAGCCCATTGGTCGCTAGGCCAACTAAGTTGATTAGCAAGGGTCTCAACAGTTGTAAAAAAAACATCAACCTCCGTTTCTACGAACGGTGGCATTAACTTACTTGCATGGGAGACATTGAAACTTGGAGGATGACTAGCTGCAGCTTGCTGGCGTTGAGCTTGGTGTGTAGTGTCCAACGTGAGTTCTCGGTCACGACATTCTAGAGCCGTTTCCGCTTGCTGTTTGTCGTGTTCGCGTTGCATCTCTAGTTGTCGTCGTCTTGTTTCAAGTTGTACTCTTTCACGCTCTCTGAATAGGGCCAACTGACGTTCTTGTTGTTCTTTAAGCAGTGCGGCCTCCTCTTTCTTGAGTTGTAGAGCTTCTTTCGCCAGGGCTGCCTCTCGTTCTTTGATTGCAGCTTCACGTTCTTGCTCTTCCTTTCTGATGGCAGCCTCACGCTCTTTGAGGTCGGCTTCTCTCTCCTGTTCTTCCTTTCTGATGGCAGCTGCTTCCTTTTGTTGCTGTATGGCTGCTTGCTGTTGCTCCCGCTCGATCTTAGCAAGTTCTAGTTTGAGCTTCATTGCTGTCAAATCATGCTTATCTGAAATAGTGTATTGTTCGTGAGTATCAGAGTCTATAATCCCTTCATCTAAAAAATGATCTAATAGTAGATTATGTACTTCATGCTTGTTGGCTCCATGGGGAACTTCTAGGCGATACTCATGTGCAAGAGTTAACAAGTCGACCCTCTTAGCATGACGTAAGTTCTCTATTTCACCTTCTGGATTTGACTGGAAAGCTTGCATACGAAACATGGTGAAAATAGCAAATAAATGAGACACGAATATACTGTGGTGATATGGTGAATGTCAGAAACAGGAAAACGTGGCAACTGCTACCTATCCTGTGGAATTGTTAACAATTAAAGTTAATTCAAGATGGTAAATGATTAAGGTCGCAGGAAATCTTGTACCCGGTACTCACTGTGGGAGGATAAGGGCAAGAAAATCCTACTAATTAGTTGAAACTGAGTTTCGAAAAACAAGTGAAACACTAAATGGTTCCAAAGTAAATTAGGTAGTCCAAAAATGTAGGCATACCTTGCCGAGTCACTATAGAACATGAGCAAGTTTTCCCCACTAAAATTAAATATGGTACTTACAGAATTAGCGAACTTTGTGCTCAAAACAAAAGAAAGCTAATTCCCTACCTTAAGTAAGTACCATCAATTCTGACCGACGAGTAGGGGTGCGAGTGTCAACTGGTGACGAGAACTATTGGCGAGGTCCCAACTCGTCAATAATAGTCCGTGCGAGAGGAACTATGGCCCTCTCTATCCTCCTAGAGTCGGATTGCAGAAATTAGGTGCTATTGACCCGGAGACAGACCCCAGTACCAGGGTACCTATATGATGATCTGCCGAAAATATGAGAAATATCTGAGGGACAAAAGATGTTAAACACGAGTAATAACACGGAGGGGGGACGACCAATTAAGAGTATGACTGAGGCCTACAGTCACCACGTAATCCAAAGTTGTCTCAGTAGTAGTAGTAGTAGGCATCCATCAGTCTCAGGAGACTATGGAGTTGCGCTCTGGTTGTCGGTCTGGAGTGGCCTCACCAGGGCGCAAAGCCAGGGTAGGTTGAATCGGGGGAGAAGCTGTTACCCAGGCAGCAGGTCCCCCCTCTCCACGGCGCTGAAATTCTCCAATGGAAAGGCATACGCCAATACGATTGGTTCCAGCGCCGTCGCAGGAACTGTGAGTTCCGGGGTTGACCTCGAAGGTGGTGAAGAAGGGCACAGGGACCTCCAACCCCGGAGACCGCCGTGGTCGGGGTCGGAAAAGAACCACCCCAACAAGGGCACGAACGACCCCAGCCTCCTGAAGCAGAGCCTGGGGTCGTAAATTGTCTCACACTCACCATATGGTACTCCCGTAATGCACAGCACCATATGAATAATAAAAATGATTAGTGAAAATATTGAAAGCAAGGGAATGAAAGCCAAGTACGCCTACCACAATTACCAATACCTGAGTATGGCTCCTTGGACAGGCCCCCACGTATATGTGACGGTAAAGTGTTGGAAATGGTGTTCGGCAGTCTTCCAATGGCAGGTGTCAATGCCTGGTCACATACAAGAGTAAAAAAAAGGGACTGCTTGCCTGATAGTCTGCGGTAAGGTAAGGTAAGACACACAAAACACAATATAAACAATGAAATTTAATTACTCTAAAAAACGAATTGAAATAAAGACAATTCCTTGGCATTGAAATAGTGCAAAAGAAATAACAAGTGAAAATATATAACAAGATGAATACAAGACTGGTTACATTAACAGGAATACAAAGATAAAATGGTGCTGGGAATATATGAGCAAGCTAACAATCGCTATTTGATCACACGAGGTGAATCAACTAGGTGTTCTCAGCTGTAGAGCACAAGATATTCTGAGGTGGTACAGCGCGCTGACTTCGACAGTGACTTGACGACGTGCGTGAGTGGTGGAGAACTGAAGTGGTGAGATGTCGAGCAGCCAATGAGAATACAGGTTCGCAGACGCTTAGGTAGTTTGCTAATTGAAGTGTAGTTGGCGAACAGGTGAGGTGTGCAGGAGTTGGGGGGGGGGGTATGCAGGTGCGTGTGGCTGTCTTCATATACGTTTAAGCTACTGTAGAACGTATGTTGAATGTAGCTTGGAACGTGACGAATATAGGGAAGAGCAGGCTCAATCTCTTGGAAGAGATTACCATCACAGTACTTATTTATTAAACCCTCTAATAACCCTCATATACATTAATACCATCATCTACTTAACCACTCTACCTTACGTTAACTACCTTCGTCCACTTAGGCAGGGAAGGGAACTATCAGGGGGAAAGCGCCAAGTCATTACGACTATATAGAACTGGGAAGGGTCAGGATAAGGATTTGGGATGGGATGAGGGGAAGGAATGGTGCCCCAACCACTTGGACAGTCGGGGATTGAACGCCGACCTGCATGACGCGAGACCGTCGCTCTACCGTCCAGCCCAAGTGGTTTTACACTTACAAAAACTTGTGTAAAGTCTACTTAGAGAACAGCTCTTATAAGGCTTGAAGCCCTGGGTAGCTAAAACCCACGTGGTATCCTAGTCACAATGGAATACACTTAATGATGCCATAACACTGTCTTAAAAACCGCCTCTTAACAAAACACAAACCTAGCCAGTAGCACAGTAAACACACGGAATAGTAATACTAAGGAACTTAACTGTAGAATAAACCCAGAATAAGGTAAGGAAAGAGAGGAGGAGGAAGAGGAGGAGACAGAGCCACACAGGAGAGATGTTGACCCCAGCACTGCAGTCCAGACAAGAAGGAAGGAGACCTCAATGTCCGAGCTCTCTCAAGTTGTTGCTGGGAAGATACCTAGCTGATTGTGCAGTTTACAAACATTACAAGTCTTCACCGACATTCAATACTGGTTACTTTAACAATTCTAAGAATAGTTGATAACTAGTTCAATGTTTCATTTAATAATCAACAAGCTCAGAGTCTGAATAATCCGTGAGAAACAAGGTTTCTCTTACGTCTGGCAAGGAAAATTGGAACAAAGGCACATCCGCGGTGAGAGGAGCCAGAGTATACATGTTATTGTTAATTAACTATCCTTGTAACATGATCCAATCCTATCAATTAATGTAAAGTAATTATTTAGAGCACAATTTGACCTCTGGTTTCCAACTAGGGAACCCAGGGTAGTAAAACTCTGCAAGCACAAATAGGAGAGTACACACACACGCACACACTAACAAGGCGGGAATTGACAGGTTGGACAAATACATCTCCCTCGGTCGCTGGGTGACTGCAGATCCTCTCCCATGGTCGCTGGATGGCTGCAGATCCTGTCCAGCGTGTCGCTGGTGGGCTGCAGATCCTCTCCCGCGGTCGTTGCTGGGCTGCAGATCCTCTCCCCCGATCGCTGGTGGGATGCAGATCCTCTCCCCCGGTCGCTGCTGGGCTGCATATCCTCTCCCGCGGTCGCTGCTGGGCTGCAGATCCTCTCCCGCGTTCGCTGGTGGGCTGCGGATCATCTCCCGCGGTTGTTGGTAGGCTGCAGATCCTCTCCCCCGGTCGCTGGTGGGCTGCAGATCCTCTCCCCCGGTCGCTGCTGGGCTGCAGATCCTCTCCCTTGGTCGATGATGGGATGCAGTTCCTTTCCCTCGGTCGCTGGTGGGCTGCAGATCCTCTCCCCCGGTTGCTGCTGGGCTGCAGATCCTCTCCCCCGGTCGCTGCTGGGCTGCACATCCTCTCCCCCGGTCGCTGCTGGGCTGCAGGTCTTCTCCCCCGGTCGCTGCTGGGCTGCAGATCCTCTCCCTCAATCGCTGGTGGGCTGCAGATCCTCTCCCCCGGGCGCGGCTGCGTTGCCGATCTTCTCCCCCGGTCTCTACTGGGCTGCACATCCTCTCCCCCGGTCGCTGCTGGGCTGCAGATCCTCTCCCGCGGTCGCTGCTGGGCTGCAGATCCTCTCCCGCGGTCGCTGCTGGGCTGCAGATCCTCTCCCTCAGTCGCTGCTGGGCTGCAGATCCTCTCCCCCGGTCGCTGCTCGGCTGCATGCAGATCCTCTCCCGTTGTCAGTGCTGGGCTGCAGATCCTCTACCTCGGTCGGTGCTGGGCTGCTGGGCTGCAGATCCTCTTCCCCGGTCGCTGCTGTGCTGCAGATCCTCTCCCCCGGTCGCTGTTGGGTTGCAGACCCTCTCCCCCGGTCGCTGGTGGGCAGCAGATCCTCTCCCGCGGTCGCTGGTGGGCTGCAGATCCTCTCCCCCAGTCGCTGCTGGACTGCAGATCCTGTCCCTCGGTCGATGATGGGATGCAGTTCCTCTCCTTCGGTCGCTGCAGGACTGCAGATCCTCTCACCTGGTCGCTGGTGGGCTGCACATCCTCTCCCTCGGTCGCTGGTGGGCTGCAGATCCTCTCCCCCGGTCGCTGCTGGGTTGCAGATCCTCTCTCCCAGTCGCTGCTGGGTTGCAGATCGTCTCCCGCGGTCGCTGCTGGGCAGCAGATCCTCTCCCGCGTTCGCTGCTGGGCTGCAGATCCTCTCCCCCGGTCGCTGCTGGGCTGCAGATCCTCTCCCGTTGTCGCTGGTGGGCTGCAGATCGTCTCCCTCGGTCGCTGCTGGGCTGCAGATCCTCTCCCTCGGTCGCTGCTGGGCAGCCGATCCTCTCCCCCGGTCGCTTCTCGGCTGTAGAGCCTCTCCCGTTGTCGGTGCTGGGCTGCAGATCCTCTCCCTCGGTTGTACTGGGCTGCAGATCCTCTCCCCCGGTCGCTGCTGGGCTGCAGATCCTCTCCCGTGGTCGCTGCTGGGTTGCAGATCCTCTCCCCCGGTCGCTGCTGGGCTGCAGATCCTCTTCCCCGGTCGCTGCTGGGCTGCATATCCTCTCCCCCGGTCGCTGCTGGGCTGCAGATCCTCTTCCCCGGTCGCTGCTGGGCTGCAGATCCTCTCCTCCGGTCGCTGTTGGGCTGCAGATCCTCTCCCCCGGTCGCTGCTGGGCTGCAGGTCCTCTCCCCCGGTCGCTGCTGGGCTGCAGATCCTCTCCCCCGGTCGCTGCTGGGCTGCAGATCCTCTCCCCCGGTCGCTGCTGGGCTGCAGATCCTCTCCCCCGGTCGCTGCTGGGCTGCGGGTCCTCTCCCCGGTCGCTACTGGGCTGCAGATCCTATCCCCCGGTCGCTGCTGGGCTGTAGATCCTCTCCCACGGTCGCTGCTGGGCTGCAGATCCTCTTCCCCGGTCGCTGCTGGGCTGCAGATCCTCTCCCCCGGTCGCTGCTGGGCTGCAGATCCTCTCCCCCGGTCGCTGCTGGGCTGCAGATCCTCTTCCCCGGTCGCTGCTGGGCTGCAGATCCTCTCCTCCGGTCGCTGTTGGGCTGCAGATCCTCTCCCCCGGTCGCTGCTGGGCTGCAGATCCTCTTCCCCGGTCGCTGCTGGGCTGCGGATCCTTTCCCCCGGTCGCTGCTGGGCTGCAGATCCTCTCCCTCGGTCGCTGCTGGGCTGCAGATCCTCTTCCCCAGTCGCTGCTGGGCTGCAGATCCTCTCCCCCGGTCGCTGCTGGGCTGCAGATCCTCTCCCCCGATCGCTGCTGGGCTGCAGATCCTCTCCCACGGTCGCTGCTGGGGTGCGGATCCTCTCCCCCGGTCGCTGCTGGGCTGCAGATCCTCTTCCCCGGTTGCTGCTGGGCTGCAGATATTCTCCCCCGGTCGCTGCTGGGCTGCAGATCCTCTCCCCCGGTCGCTGCTGGGCTGCGGATGCTCTCCCCCGGTCGCTGCTGGGTTGCAGATCCTCTCCCACGGTCGCTGCTGGGCTGCAGATATTCTCCCCCGGTCGCTGCTGGGCTGCAGATCCTCTCCCACGGTCGCTCATGGGCTTCAGATCCTCTCCCTCGGTCGCTGCTGGGCTGCATATCCTCTCCCGCGGTCGCTGCTGGGCTGCAGATCCTCTCCCCCGGTCGCTGCTGGGCTGCAGATCCTCTCCCTCGGTCGCTGCTGGGCTGCAGATCCTCTCCCTCGGTCGCTGCTGGGCTCCTCATAGTTTTCATAGAGCAGTTATAATAATGATGTTGGCGAAGCTGGTTGTTGTATGGTGAAAAATTAATGGGTTGTTGTGAAAATGTTGTGGATTGTGGTGAAGATGCTGTTGGCTGAGGTTGTGTGATGATGTTTTGGGTGGTGAAGATGATGCTTTTGGTTGACAAAAGATGATATGGCTGGTGATGAAGATTCTTCAAGGTTGTGTGAAGAAGTTGTAGGTTGTTGTGAAGATGTTGCTGGGTGTTGAGTGAAGATGATATTGTTTGTTGTGAAGATGCTGCTGGGTATTGTGTGGTGAAGATAATATGGGTTGTGGTAAGGATGCTGCTGGTGGTTGTGAGGAAAAGAAGCTTCTTGCGCTAAGTAGTGAACATGCTGCTGGAAGTATGTGCGGAGAATGCTGCTGGAGGAATGTGCTGAAGATGCTGCAGGAGGTAAGTGCTGAAGATGCTGCTGGAGGTATGTTCTGAAGATGCTGCTGGGATTGTGTGGTGAAGATGCTGCACGTGGTTACGAAGATGCTATTTAGGCTAAGTCGTTAAGATGCTGCTGTTGTTCTGCGGAGTAAATGTTGCAGGGGTTGTGAAGATGATGGTGGTTGTGTGGTTGAGATGCTGTTTAGTCTATATAGCGAACATGCTGCAGGGGTTATGTTGTGTAGATGCTGTTGTGGGTTATGATGAATATGCTCCTGGGGGATGTGATGAAGATGCTGCTAGGGTTTTGTGGTGACGATGATGTTAGTGTTTTGACGTGAAGATGCTGCTGGGGTTATGTGTTGAAGATGCTGTGATGGTTATGTGCTGAAGATGATCCTTGGGGTTGAGTGTTGTAGATGCTTCTGGAGGTTGTGTGAGGACGTTGTGGAATGTTGTTAAGATGCTGCTTGGGGTTGAAAGAAGATGATATGAGTTGTGATGAAGATGCTGCTTGGGTTGCCTGAAGATGTAGTGGGATGTTGTGAAGAAAATGCTGGGGCTTGTGTGATAGAGATGCTGCTGAGGATCGAGTTGTGATGTTTTGGGTTTCTCGTGGTTGGGAGGAGATGCTGTTGATGGTTGTGTGGTGAAGATGCTGCTGATGGTTGTGTGGTGAAGATGATGCTGATGATTGTGTGGTAAAGATGCTGCTGATGGTTGTGTGGTGAAGATGATGCTGATAGTTGTGTGGTGAAGATGCTGCTGGGGTTGTGTGGTGAAGATTTTTTCGGGATTGAGTTGAAGATGCTGCTGTTATTGTTGTGAAGATTCTGCTGGGGGATGTGTTGCGAAGATGCTGCTGTTATTGTTGTAAAAATGCTGCAGGAGGTTGTTTTCTGAAGATACTGCTGGGTGTAGAGTTAAGATGTAATGGTTCAGGATGAAGATTCTGCAAGGTGTTATGTGAAGATCTTGTAGGTTGTTGTGAAGATGCTGTTGATTTGTGTAGATGATGCTGGGGATTGTGTGGTGAAGATGTTGCTGGGTGTAGAGTGAAGATTATATGGGAAGTTGTGAAGATGCTGTTGTGTGGTGTAGATGATTCTGGGGAAGTGTGGTGAACATGTTGCCAAGGGATGTGATTTGGTATTAAGGAATGTGGATTTGTGTGAAGTTGCTGCTGATGATTGTGAGGTGAAAATGTTGCCTAGGGGTTGTGTGGTGAAAATGCTGTTTGAGGTTGCCTGAAAATGATATTTGTTGTTTTGTGAAGATGCTGGTGAGGGTTGTGTTATGAAGATGCTGTTGAGGGTTATGTGGTGATGATGCTGCTGGGGGTTGTGTGGTGATGATGCTGCTGGGGGTTGTATGGTGAAGAGGCTGCTGGGGGTTGTATGGTAAAGATGCTTCTGGGGGTTGTATGGTGAAGATGCTGCTGGGGGTTGTATGGTAAAGATGCTGCTGGGGGGTTGTATGGCGAAGATGCTTCTGGGGTTGTGATGTGAAGATATTTGAGGGTTGTTGTGCATATGTTGTTTTGGGTTGTGATGTGAAGATGCTGCTGTTGCAAAGATTCTGCTATGTTGGTGTTGGGAAGACGCTGCTAAGATGTTAGGGGCCTGACTGCTGAGTGGACAGCACTTCGAATTCGTAGTTCGGAGGATCTGGGTTCGATCCACGGTAGAGGCGGAAACAAATCGGCAGCTTCTTTCACCCTGATGCTTCTGTTACCTAGCAATAAATAGGAACCTGGGAGTCAGACAGCTGCTACGTGCTGCTTCCTAGGGGTGTTTAACAAAAAGGAAGTCTGGTCGAGGACCGGGCCGCGGGGATGCAAAGCCCAGAAATCATCTCAAGATAACTCAAGGAGTAGGTAATGTGGTGAAGATGCTGTAGGGAGTTGAATGATGAAGATGCTGCTGGGAGTTCTGTGGTGAAGATGCTGCTGGGGGATGTGTGTTATCTTGAGTTATCTTGAGTTATCTTCAGATGATTTCGGGGCTTTAGGGTCCCCGCGGCCCGGCCTCCACCCCCAGGAAGCACCCCGTGACAGCTGACTAAAACCCAGGTACCTATTTTACTGCTAGGTAACAGGTGCATATGGTGAAAGAAACTCTGCCCATTGTTTCTCACCGGCGCCCGGGATCGAACACGGGATCACAAGTCCAGTGTGCTGTCCGCTCGGCCGACTGGCTCCCTGCCGGTGAAGATGCTGCTGATGGTTGTGTGGTGAACATGCTGCTGGGAGTTGTGTTGTGAAGATGCTGCTGGGGGTTGTGTTGTGAAGATGCTGCTGGGAGTTGTGTTGTGAAGATGCTGCTAATGGTTGTGTGGTGAAGATGCTGCTCGGGTTGTGTGGTGAAGATTTTTTTCGAGATTGAGTTGAAGATGCTGCTGATGGTTGTGTGGTGAAGATGCTACTGATGGTTGTGTGGTGAAGATGCTGCTGATGGTTGTGTGGTGAAGATGCTGCTGATGGTTGTGTGGTGAAGATGCTGCTGATGGTTGTGTGGTGAAGATGCTGCTGATGGTTGTGTTGTGAAGATGCTGCTGATGGTTGTGTGGTGAAGATGGTGCTGATGGTTGTGTTGTGAAGATGCTGCTGATGGTTGTGTTGTGAAGATGCTGGTAATGGTTGTACTCACCTAGTTGTACTCACCTAGTTGTGTTTGCGGGGGTTGACCTCTGGCTCTTTGGTCCCGCCTCTCAACCGTCAATCAACAGGTGTACAGATTCCTGAGCCTATTGGGCTCTATCATATCTACACTTGAAGCTGTGTATGGAGTCAGCCACCACCACATCACTTCCTAATGCATTCCATTTGTCAACCACTCTGACACTAAAAAGTTCTTTCTAATATCTCTGTGGCTCATTTGGGCACTCAGTTTCCACCTGTGTCGTGTTGTGTTGTGAAGATGCTGCTGGGGTTGTGTGGTGAAGATTTTTTCTGGATTGAGTTGAAGATGCTGCT
>WNGS01164860.1:0-15688 GCA_020271785.1 Procambarus virginalis
TTCCCCACTCCCTCATCCCCTGACCCTCCTCACTATTCCCTCCCACGTCCCTTTGTCCTCCCCCAATATCCCTCACTCCAGCGTCTGCTCGTCCTCCTAACCATTCCCCACTCCACTTCCTCTCCTCCTCCCCACCATATCCCACTCCCACTCCCCTCGTCCTCCCTCCCATTCCAATCGCCCCCATCCCCTCGTCCTTTCCACCAAACCCCACTCCTCTGTCCCCTTGTCCTTTCCACCATTCTCCATTCCCCTATCCCCTCGTCCCCACAATCCCCAACTGCCCCGTCCTCTCGTCATCCCTACTATTAATCCCTCCCCTGTCCTCTCGTAATCCCTACCGTCCCCCACTCCCAACCCCTTGTTCACCCCAAGGTTTCCCACTCCCTCGTTCATTGCATTTCCAAACGATCTGATGTTCATATCAGAAAAATGGGCTCCCTCGATCGATGCATTCCCAAACGATCTGATGCTTCTATCAGAATATTGGGAACACCAAATGATCTGATGTTCCCATCACTGAAATATAAGAAAAACAGTTAAAAAAACGAAATGAAAAACAATAATACAAATGAAATAATACAAAAATAAACTATACTCAGGAAATGAACGGTATGGTAAACATAACAGCTCAATTCCAATACAATGTCACCAAAAAAATTAAACCAAAATAAAAAGCAGTCGAAATATATGAAAATTCAATTTGTCAATGCAATCAGAAACATTGAAATGGAATTGTAACAAATTTAATATAGGGTGTTGCTTGTACGTGCAACAGATGGTGCTGTTTCTTAAAAAAATTAATGATTTTACCTGTCACAGGTGTGGCATCTATACTTATACTTACGGAATGAACGGAATGGTAAGCAACACAGCTCAACTTCAACGAAATTTTACACAAAATAATTAAATCAAAATGAAAATAAATCGAAATTTATGAAAATTCAATTTATCAATGCAATCGGGAACATTGAAATGGAATTGTCACGTATTTAGTATCGCGTGAGTTGCTATTATGTGCAACAGATGGCACTGTTTTACGAAAAAAAGTATGTTTTTACCTGTCACAGGTATGACATCTATATGGTCGGTATATAAAAACACGCGTGTATTCGAATGAAACGTTGTGTCAAAATTTCAAAGCAATCGATGAAGAACTTTCGGAGATTACAGCATTTGTTGCTCTTACGTCCAACTGATGGTGCTGTTTTTCAAAAAATGCATGTTTTTTCCTGTCACAGGTAAGGCATGTATATAATCGATATATAAAAAGACGCACCAATTCGAATGGAACTATGTGTTAAAATTTCAAAGCAATCAGTAAAGAGGTTTCGAAGATTTCCCTCCCTCGAAAAACACATGAAAAACAGTTTAAAAAAAAACTAGTTTTTTTTCCAGTCACACATGTGACATCTATATAATATGTATATATACACCTGCTCGGATGCGAATGGAACGATGTGTGAAAATTTCAAAGCAATCGATTAAGAATTTTCGGAGATTAGCGATTTTGAACAAACGGACATTTCCATTTTTATTTATATAGATATCTGGGAGATATTCTACTTAGTATTTATTGAATCAATAAATAATCAGTTTTCATTGGTTGTTTATGGGCACACAAGTAATTATGATAATATCATAGTAATTGTTCAGGAAATTATGGTAGTAGCAATATAGTATTCGTTAAGGTAATTATCCGATTGCTTTATATGTCTAACTGCAGTTAAAAAGTTTTTGATTACTGAAATTTATTGACCCAAGAGAGGAAAGAATCGTGAATGAAAACCTCACTTTAGTTAAAATTTGTCATATTCATATCCAAAAATACACATACATAAAACGTATGCACACAGACATATTGTAAGGGTTGCAACGCTCAGGAATAGCATGTTTTGGATGTTGCAACACAGGAATAAAGTGTTGTGATTGTTGCAAATTTGAATAAGGTGTTGCGAGTCTTGCAACACTGAAATGAAAAGTTATAAGAGTTGAAACACAAAAAGGAGGTGTTGCAAAACAGAATTTGTTAGGGGTGTTGCAACACCAAATAACCTACCCAGGGTTACTCTACTCTTACCAGGCTACTCTACACAGTAGATAGGTTGTTTATAAGCAAATGTTTGTTTACCATATGCGTTTACTTGATGCATTCACCTAGACGTGTTCACTTATGTGTTCACCTAGTTTTCACTCTAATAACCATTAATTTTTCTAGTTTAGAGGTAAAACTATTACTAAAAATTAATGATGATTTTTTTACATTTCATGATTTTTTTATATACACATATATAATATGTATTATATATGTGTATACATACACATATATAATACACATTTATACACATTTATATACATACACAATCACATAACATGATTGAAATTCTATCTGTATGATTTATGTTTTTAGTAATGAACGAATGAGAGCAAATAAAGACACTACCAGCGTATTTGAGGTATAGAGCCCTATTGATTTTTCTTATAGTTGGCCTCAAGTGTTGAAAGGAAGAAACACCAGATGGATGGAAAGTTATTTTATTAAACGTTTTAATTTATGTTTCAAATATTTTCCCTTCATCTACAATCAAAGAGAAACAAAAATACCCAGACGTAACACGAATGCATACATGTGTTGTGAGTGTTGCAACACACAGGAATAATGTCTTGCAAGTGTTGCAAGATAAATAGCGTGATGTGAGTGTTATAAAACAGAAATGAAGTGTTTTGAGGTATGCAACACAGGAATGAGGTGTTGCGAGGTGAGTGTTGTAGCACTGGAATAACGTGTTGTGGTTCTTGGAACACGGGAATGTTTTGTATTAAAAACATGAAAAAAATCTGTGTTCCAACACACACAACACATTATTCCTGCATTTTAACACTCACAATACATTATGTCTGCCTACCTTTCTCAAACACAAAATTTAGGTGTTGAGACAGTCACATGGTGTTCCTTTGTTGCAAAGTTACAACTCTCACAGCTATTATTTTCATGAAGTCTTTAACGTGGAATAAGTTCACGATATCAATATTCCGTTGCTAACGTGTAAATAAAAAAAAACAATATTGATTGTATGGATCGATAAAAGATTATTGGAAATATAACTAAAGAGTTCTTAACTAGATGAACAGAAAGTGATTACACACAAAAACGTAATATAATATTTAAAATAAATGATCTGTGATTGAATAATGAATAAAGGTTATTAAACAGGTATGTGATTAAATATCTAGAAAAGGGTGATTGGATTAATAAATAATGATTGAACAAATAAATATAATGTGATAAAAAGAGAAAAGATAAAACTTGCTAAAATTTATAAATAAAACGTGAGGGAATATTTAAAATTTGATTAAATAGAAGAAAAATAGTTTAAGATTAAAACTGAGGTATTATCTGGGTAATATATGGAAAAAAGGAAGCTGAAATCTATATCACAGAGTTCGAAGTGGTGACAGCTTGAACACCGGGTCCGACCTTCTTGCTGGAAAATGAAATTGACAACCTTGGTGGAAATGAAAGTTTACATAGAGAAACCAAACCGTACAGACATAAGAAGAATGCACACATTTTGAGAGTGTTGCAACACTCAGGAATAGCGTGTTGCAACACTCAGGAATAGCGTGTTGCGAGGGTTCCAGCACAGAAATGAGATGTTGTGAGTTTTGAAAAAAACTATTTGTGTGTTGCAAAACTCACAACGCGGTATTTCGATGTTGCAACGCCTACAACGCGTATTTCGATGATGCAACTCTCACAAAAAATTATTTATGAATTGCAGCTCTCATAACATTTTATGAATGCATTGCAACACTAACAACACGATATTATTGTGTTGCAAAACATATATCACTACTTAACACTCGCATACTTAAGTGTTGCAATCCTTTGAACACTTTATTACTTAATACTCGCATCCTTGTTTACTTAATACTTTCTATTTGAAAGTAATTAAGCAGATATAATTACTTTCATAGAAAGTAATTATTACTCAACAAGGCTTGGTCACGAGGCAGCGTGGGTGAAGCACATGGCAGTTGCTGGGAATTCTTATCGACAAGAATTACGTGATACCCAGTTAATAAGTAATATAATTACTTTCATAGAAAGTAATATAAAACAAAAATAAACGTGATATAATAAATAAATCCTATATCGTTCAATAGTTTATAAGGTGATTAAGAATATGAATACAGGTAAATAAGTATCTAAGAATTTTGAAAGAATTAATAAATACATGATGATAACGGAAATAATTTATATGTGATAAAGAGATATATAAAAGTATTGAGATGTAAAAATGTGCAGGAATAGATCTATAAAGTGTTATTAAATATTAAAGGAGATTAAGTAGATAAAAAGTACTCAATAATTCCAACTAAAGCGTTATTTGGGTAATATATGAAAAAAGGAAGACTCCATCTTGCGGGTCGAACTGGTGACCGCGTGAACACCGGGTCCGACCTCCCAGTCTGGCCACGACTCTTCCTGCTTAATGAAGAACTCAGCAGTCATGCAGTCATTCACTTCACCATACATCTTTTCAATTGACAATTGATGCGTGTGAAGCAGAAAGTCGGGAAGGAAAATTATTCTTTATGAGAAGAGGATGTAAGGTAAGGTAAGGAAATGATGAGGTAAAGCGCCAGGCCAGTATGAATATATAACACTTGGAAGGAACATTAGGATGGGCTGGGATGTGAGGACGGAGTGAAGGAACGCTGCTCAACCACTCCACCTTCAGGGTCGAACATAAATGTATTTTATATACAGCAAAGATCTGAATATATTTAAACGAAGGAAACTGTATTGTTCTCTGGAATTCTTAAGATATATAAAGGTGTTATTACACTTAGTATTATTTAATAAATAAATTTTTTGTGATAGCTTGTTTAAGGGCATTGATGTGCTCACCTGGATGTGTTCACCTAGACGTGCTCACCTAGATGTGTTCACCTAGATGTGCTCACCTAGATGTGTTCACATAGACGTGCTCACCTAGATGTGCTCACCTAGATGTGACATAGACGTGCTCACCTAGATGTGTTCACCTAGATGTGTTCACCTAGATGTGCTCACCTGGATGTGTTCACCTAGATGTGCTCACCTAGATGGTGCTCACCTAGATGTGCTCACCTAGATGTGCTCACCTAGATGTGTTCACCTAGATGTGTTCACCTAGGGATCGTGTCACCGAGATGGTGTCACCTAGACGTGTTCACCTAGATGTGCTAACCTAGATGGTTCACTAGATGTGTTCACCTAGATGTGCTCACCTAGATGTGTTCACCTAGATGTGTTCACCTGGAGTGCTCACCTTTTAGATGTGTCACCTAGATGTGTCACCTAGATGTGATTCACCTAGATGTGTTTCACCTAGATGTGCTCACCTAGATGTGTTCACCTAGATGTGCTCACCTAGATGTGTTCACTAGATGTGCTCACCTAGATGTGCTCACCTAGATGTGTTCACCTAGACTGCTCACCTAGATGTGTTCACCTAGATGTGTCACCTAGATGTGCTCACCTAGATGTGTTCACCTAGATGTGCTCACCTAGATGTGCTCACCTAGATGTGCTCACCTAGATGTGCTCACCTAGATGTGTTCACCTAGATGTGTTCACCTAGATGTGCTCACCTAGATGTGTTCACCTAGACGTGTTCACCTAGATGTGCTCACCTAGATGTGCTCACCTATATGTGCTCACCTAGATGTGTTCACCTAGATGTGCTCACCTAGATGTGTTCACCTAGATGTGCTCACCTAGATGTGTTCACCTAGATGTGCTCACCTAGATGTGTTCACCTGGATGTGTTCACCTAGACGTGCTCACCTAGATGTGTTCACCTAGATGTGCTCACCTAGATGTGTTCACATAGACGTGCTCACCTAGATGTGCTCACTAGATGTGTTCACATAGACGTGCTCACCTAGATGTGTTCACCTAGAGTGTTCACCTAGATGTGCTCACCTGGATGTGTTACCTAGATGTGCTCACCTAGATGTGCTCACCTAGATGTGCTCACCTAGATGTGTCACCTAAATGTGTTCACCTAGATGTGTTCACCTAGACGTGCTCACCTAGATGTGTCACCTAGACGTGTTCACCTAGATGTGCTCACCTGGATGTGCTCACCTAGATGTGATCACCTAGATGTGTTCACCTAGATGTGCTCACCTAGATGTGTNCGTAGCTATCAAGTCTCATTCCAGTTGATCACTTCACGTAAGTTTAATAGTATGGTTTGTTGTAGTAGTTATAAAATTCTTGTTGTAATTAATGTTTTGAATTAGCTTTTATCTATGTGACAGTTAATAAGTTTTATTTGTATTGATCACTTTAAGTAAGCTTAAGTGTTTGTTTTTTAATAATTTTCCTTTCTTTGATAGCAGTTATATTCATTATAGTTCTTTTGTTTGCCACTTATTGATTGTGATTTCTCTATTTTCTTTTAGATCTGATGATGAATACAAGAAGTATTCGAAACGTTATGCATTTTAAAGTAAAGAATCTGAAACAAATGTTCTATATATATTATATATATATATATTATATATATTAATATATATAGATATATATAATATATATATATATATATAATATATATAACCCATACTGCCAGGAGCAATGCAACTGGAATGTACAGGATGCCTTAATCCACTTGACCATCACGACTGGACATAAGGAGGTGATCCTACTCTTTGCTGTTCTAGCTTTGTGGAGATGTTTTGGTCACTTGGCTGAAGAAAAAAGGGAGTTTGAGGTGACGGTCCTCGGCACCATCTACGATCCAGGTGCCGAACTATAACAGTTGACCTCTCATTAATCCTAGTTTTCATCTTCTATTCTACTGTGCTGGGAGGTGACCAGCTACCAAGGACAGGCAATGGACGGCAGTGAAGCCAGGAGAGTGGAAGATAGTATTTGGGTCGACCTGAAAGTGCTAGGCAAGTGGGCTAGTTGAGTGCTGTAGACTTTACTCCTGAAGGTACTAGCCAAGTGGGCTGATTGAGCGCTGTGGACTTTACTCCTGAAGATGGCCAAGTGGGCTAGTGAGCACACTTTTGGACTTTACTCCTGGAAGGGCTAGCCAAGTGGGCTAGTTGAGCGCTGTGGTTGGGCGCTGTGGACTTCACTCTAAGAAGGTGCTAGCAAGTGGGGCTACGTGATGCTGTGGGACTTTGCTGCTTAAGCATACTAGCGAGCGAGTAAGGAGGGGGGGAGCGTTTGAAGACGTCTCCATAATTGCCACTAGCGAAGGGCTAGTGGCGCATTGAAAACCTTGCCAGAGGTATATTGTGTCAGTTCATCTGTGAAGCTAGCTATGTGAGGGCTAGTGACCTGCTCTGTATGACCTCTGACAATTACGCTATATTTTTGTGTCGGGGTTTCACGGTGTTCGTTTGTGAAGGGTTAAAGCAAAGGTAGACCGGATCTCCCTTCCAGGTGGTTGCTCCGACAATAACCCTTACTCACCGTCGTTCTGCGGGTCTTCCCTCGATCCTCTAGGCTCCACTGCACGCCCCGGAGAGTACCCCAGTCGATCTCACAACCGGCCTTAAATTGCAAGATGAGTGGGGGCACAGATCGTTCCCTCAATCTGTGGCCCACCCCGACACAGAACTCTTACACAGCCTTTAAGGTCGCCAACTGGTGTTTTTAGGTGTCCAGTAACACTGCAGTGGTGAGGTGTAATTGTGGTAATTGTGGTAAGAGCAATTTCAAATAATATGGTATCAGGCAGGTCACTCTGTTTTACTTCATTACACGGTCACAAGATAAATGGAGGGGATGATATCAAACACCAAAGAGTTTTGGTATTTTATTTAAAAGACAACGAGAAATATATATGCATCAATGTATTAGGAATAATATATGACCACTGCTCAATTCATAGTGGAATAATCTGGAGCGCACCGATATGGTAACATCGGCAGCGCCACGCGTCACCTGTCAGATGTCAGCTGACCGGGACCCTCGCGATCGTGAGAACAGACTAGTACTTGTTTTCTAATTCTGTCACGATCCCCGTTTATTTAACTTTTTCGCAAAACACTGTATTCAACATTCACATGGCATACTTATGATTTCACTGGCCTCACGATCAATATCTTATTCACACTGCACTCACAGTGACTTTTCACCGTACCAAAAGATTACTCTATTCTTAATAATATTTACTGTGAATGCATTCGCTTGATCACTGAACTTTTCTTTATATCTATACTTTCTCTCAAAGAGATATCACTGGCAATCACTTCACGTATATGATATTATTCAGTACACAGGCATGTCATATATAAATCAGTAATCAAATTACAGGCATATATATATATATATAAATCATGAAGATCAATACACAGGCATTTATATCAATAAATCTTGGAGATCAATACACAGGCATTTATATCAATAGATCATAGAGATCAACACACAGGCATTTATATCAATAAATCATGGAGATCAATACACAGGCATTTATATCAATAAATCTTGGAGATCAATACACAGGCATTTATATCAATAGATCATAGAGATCAACACACAGGCATTTATATCAATAAATCATAGAGATCAATACACAGGCATTTATATCAATAAATTCTAGGCTCATAGCCTAACACCAATATCTGGTTTACTACCAATATATATATAATAATAATCACAGGAAATTAATAATAGTCACAGTAAATTCTTTGATGAATCTTGGTGCTTGCACACACCCACACATATATATATATGTAAACTGATACTGTGAGCGCTCTGGGTAGCCTCACCACACACTGTGCTCTCTGTGACAGACTCAGGTGAGACTTGCTCACGACATATAAAATATCCTGACAAGAAAATATATAGCTAACTAAAGGGGAAATGGGAGGGTAACTGTAAACACCTACTTCACCTATCCTAGGATGATAGTTGGGTTGTAGCTCCTGGTCCAGGCTCTCGCCTCGTTCACCATCCAGAAACACAAGCCCACGCCTTAGGATGTCGCGTCTCGCCGCTTCTGTACACTGCAGGGCCGTGCTTCTTCCTCTACAGTACGTCGCAGGGTTGAAGTCGGTCTCCTGGCCATCAACTTTCCTCCCAACTACGGCAGCCAGCCTACGTCTCGGCGGTCGTCGCACGTTTCCCAATTAGTTCTTGTCACTGTACTCCCAGAGGAACTGCCTCTCACCACCACGAAGTCACTGTGAAGTTATCAGCCGTCCCAGACGATACTGCTTAAGCTCCACACGCACAGCACCCGACTTCAGAGCACTTGAAGCTCACAACACTGTCAATTCCCTCGTCGTCTAGATATATCGCTAGGTATTTGGGAAGACTTCTCGACGTGCTTGCATCCAACTGTTGACTCGTAGGGTTCCACGAAGGTGGGGTTACTGTCAAACTTGACAGGATCGTCGATCACACGTTCAACCTGGTTGACAAGGCGGTCAACCCGGTTCACTCACGGCGGATTGGCCCGGCCACTAAGCTGTCTCTTATACTGGTGAACTGCCAAGGACGTCACACGTCGATGCCCGGCCCACTTCTTGCAACGCACCTGTCCCTGAGCACTTGTTGCTCAATATTCTGTCAATTCCTTATCTGAGCCACATCTGGGTTGCAGGAAGACCTCACAGAGTGCGCGCCAACAACTGCAGACGCTTACATCTACCAGAGTTCGGTAAATCCGTCACTCTGACAGGATGACCGATCGCGCGTCCTACCTCTCGGACGTGTCGTGAAAGACTGATATCGCCAAGGCGTCACCACGGCTGGACCCCCATGCCTATGTGACGTCACTTTTTCCAAAGTCGGTTTTCATTGGCTCCCAGTGCCATGTCGCTGACGGTGACCAATCTGGCGCCACTGACGTCACACAGTTTTGGCGGGAGAACAGACTCGCCAGCGCCATATTGGCTCCCTAAAGGGCCTATTCCACAGGCCAAAATGTTCTTATTTCACAAATTTCTCGGCTCATCGAGAATACTGTTCTCTCCCACATATGTTCAATTGATGCCTGCAATGTAGAGAACGCTCGGGAATAGTGGACATGACTCTTACAGCAGGCGTGGGAGAATTAGAAGGGGGGGGGGAACACCGTCACAATTTCCACCTTGGTTAGTGTCATCTGAACTTGAGTTGGATCATAGTTTAAAAAGACCCCAGTTATGAATGGATCGTAACAGTTTAAAACTTTACTTGTTGATTATCGTAGTCAGTTTGGAGAAGTGCCTACCCAAACCAATATCATTAGCCATGATATTCACCTCGCTGACACCACCTCTATTTGTATGCATCCGTATAGAGTATCACCAGAGGAGAGGGACTATTATCTGGAGGGGAGTGAAGTTTCTCCTCGAGCATGGTTTAATCAAGCCTAGTCAAAGTTCCTGGTGCTCGCATTGCATACTAGTTTCTAAACAGAATGGGAAGTGGCAACTACGTGTACTATGTATATATTTATATAGCTGACGAATTATGCCAGTATATGTATGCATTGTTATGATATATCCATTTCTTTGTTTGCCTCTTATTAATTCCCACTGATTATACTTAGTACTTAATAAACTTGTATTGTAAGAATATGTTCTAGGCAGAGTATTGTTGCTTAGGTTATGTATATTATACTTGACTTGATGTATGATGGTGTATTAGAGCATGATCACTACATTCTAAAATCCTCCCTTCACCATACGCCTTCCCTCCTCCCACCCCTTGTGTGTCGTAGATATGAACTGTTTGAATATTTTTATACAAATATATATTATGTGGTTGAGTGCTTTCATGCTTTCTTGGGAAATGTACTGAACAATACTCTATTATTGATATGTATGTTTAGGGAGTTATAGCCTTTAAATGTCATGTTCTGAGTTTGAGAGATTTGAAAGGGAAGTGACGGGTATTTTGGAGTGTTGGTTAATTAAAGTGCGACTCGCGGCTCCCGCCGACCGTCATTGCTGGGCTGACTTTCCTAACGAAAGGCCGTGCTGCGTTCGCTTCTCATTTGTGTGGCATTTCTTTGGATTAATGGCTTGTGGCATATTATGTACATGCATTGATGTATACTGGATCAGTTCTACCGATGTGCACCAATTTTGACAGTCAATTTTGACATTTCCTTTTCATATTATTACCCACTTTTTTACACCTTACTTTCCGTACCTGTTGCCTTGCTTTTTCTTCCTCTAAGATTTCCTTCTCGTCACTTCTCTCTTGGCTATTTATTGCCTTTGCCTCCTTCCTCTCAACACAACCGACTTGATAATGGTCCAGGACGGACCGAAACGTCGTGGTCTCGTCACTTTCTAGTGTGATGTTTGGTCAATATTTTTCAGGCACGTTATTGTGACTCCTCATCTGTATATAAGGACGGATTGAAGGAGCGGTGTCCATCCACTTCGACCATCGGGGATCGAACAAAAATGTATTTTTATGTTCATCATAGATCTAAATAAATTTAAGCAAAAGGAAGTGTATAAATGACTTTAAGTTGATTTTGTACATTTCAAGTTGTTGTTTTTACAATGATAACATGATATAAATTCTATCTGTATAATTTGTGTTTTTAGTAATGAACGAATGAGAGCAAATAAAGACAATATCAGTGTATTTGACGTATAGATCACATATTGGTTTTTCTTATCGTTGGCCTCAAGTGTTGAATGCCAGAAACACCAGAAGGATGAAAAATTATTTTATGAAGTGTTTTAATTATTTCAAATTTTTTCCTTACATCTACATTAAAAGATAAACAAAAATATACAGATATAACACGAATTCATACACGTGTTGGTAGTGTTGCAACACACAGTAATAATATCTTGTAAGTATTGCAACACAAAACACGTGCTGTGAGTGTTCACAGAATGAGGTGTTTTGAGTGTTTCAACACAGGAATGAAGTGTTTGAGAGGTAAGTTATTCAGGACTGGAATAACGTGTTGTGGTTGTTGGAACACAGGTATATGTTATATTAAAAAACAGACAAAATTTCTGAGTGTTGCGACACACACAAAACATTATTCCTGCATTTCAAAACTCGACATATTATTTCTGTGTTGCAACACTCACAACACGATATTAATGTGTTGAAATGCTCACTTGCTATTCCTGTACTGCAAAGTTACAGCTCTCAGAACTACTATTTTCATGAAGTGTTTAAGGTTGAATCCTTTCGCGATATAACCCCTCTCCCCGCTCAGCTCGTTGATGCCGTGAGGGGGCGCTTAGTGGGGGGCTGCCGGAGTGTGATGCTCCTTGGGACAGTCCTCTGTCCTTTTCTAGCCTTGTGCTCCTGCTGCCATTCTCTCCAATTATGCTGAGCACCTTTTCCTTTTCCTTCTGTTTCGTTTTTCTCCCCCCTCTTCTCCTATCTGCTTGCCGTTTCCTGCCGACCTTTGCTTGTTTTGATTATTCCTTTGGACTTCTTCTATTTTGACGCCCGGGTGCTTGAGGAGGCATACTCTTGCACCCGTAGAACTGTAGTACTCAACCTCTCGAGCGAGGGGAACCTTTTATTGTCAATCCCCCTTTCGTCGCTGAACCCGATCTCGACGGACTGACGGTTCTTAAGGTGGCGTTTGTGGGGCGTATACTCACGACGCACCCCTAGGAGGCCCCGGCATAATCGGCGATAGCTTCTTGTTGGGTGTCCTGCCTCTAATTGTGGCTCCATGGTGGGTGTGGGGGCACATTCGTGAATTAATGTTGATTTTTCGTAGCGATGATATCTACTGTTTCTGCTGTTTCTCCTTTACCTTCTCAGGCTCGTGGCGTGGGCGACCAAGCCCCCGAGTCGGTCCGTGTTGGAAGACCGGGCTCTGTAGCCTCTGCTGCATTGGGCCCCGACCTTGCTCCTCCTTTGGCCTCTCTGACTCATCCCCTCGGCTCCCCTCCCTCCTCTGTGGTTGGGTCGAGCCCTAAACCCTCAGTGGTGACTACCTCGTCCCCTGACGCGGCTCCATCTCTAGTTGTAACTACTGCGCCTTTTAACCCCTCTCTCTGGAGGCTCTCAACGCCGTCCTCGTCATGGCCGCCCTCGCTTGATTACTTCCCGTTCTGATACCTATCAAGCTTTGTTTGGTCCCGCTTCGTGGACCAAATATTTTGATCTCCTCCCTCTTGATTCTGCGCCACCTGACGATTTCTCCCTCCATTGACATCTCGTTGATTCCGTGGATGCCTCTGTTACTGTCAACCCCACTTGTCTCGGTACACGTGTCATTTCTGCTCCTTCTCAGGATGCAGCTTCCCGCTTGGCTGCCTTATCCTGCCTTGGCGAGACCCCTGTTCGGGTCTCAATGAACGTTCAGTTGAACGCCAGTGTTGGCATTATTCTCCTACCGCCCCATGTTGCGACCGGTGTTCGGGATCTGCGAGCCTGCCACGACGATAATCGACATATCCTTGATGCCCAGGGCCATTCTATTCTCCAGGTGGACACGTTTACTCGTCCCCCTCGTGGTAGTCGCCTACAACCCCTTTGGGTTGTGAAGGTCACCTTTGATGGTCGGACCCTTTCACCCTCTGTCATTCTTGCTGGTGCCAGGTGCTCTGTCCAGGAGTACATTCCTTCTCCTAGGCTCAGTAACAAGTGCTGGAGGTTTGGGCATGGTGCCCTCCGCTGCTCTGTGACTGTCTCTCTCTGTCCTTTGTGTGGTGGCGAAGGTCACTCTAAGTCGGAGTGCACTTCTCCCCGGGCTCGTTGCCTCAACTGCGGTGAGGCCCATCCTACCTTCTCCTGTGCGTGTGTCCATTACAAGCTTGTGGCAGCCATCCTCAACTTGAAGCACAGGGAACGTTTATCTTTTCTTGAGGCGAGGCACCAGGTTCGCCGGCTCCTGCCTTATGCTAATATCTCTTATGCTCGCATGTTGCGCTCTTCCTCCCCTCGTCCTTCCTACCTTCCTCAGACTCTCAACCGTTTCCGAGCCTTGGACCCTGATACACCCACTGCCCCCTCCTCTGTTCCTTTGAGTTCTGTCCCGAAGGATCTACCTCCTGGTCCTCTGTCTGGGGTTCCCCTCCTTTCTACCCAGTCTGTCTTGTCTCCTGTGTCTTCTTCCTCGTCTCCCATCCTTTCCCTCCGTCTCTTGATTCTCCCCGCCGCCTGTCGGTGCGGGCTTATGTCCATCGCTCTCCGAACGGCCGTCGTGTGTGCTCTCGTTCGGCTTCTCCTATTGAGACGCTAGAATCCGTTGCCCAGTACATAGTTGCTGGGACACCGGTCTCTTTACATCAGAAGCGTAAGCCTGGCTCCTCTCCTTCCTCCTCCCCGGCGGGTAAGAAGGTTTCGCTTTCTTCCTCGGCCCCTACTTCTGCCTCTATCGCTCCTTCCCCTCCCATTTCGGTGGTTGCGCCCCCTGTTCCTGCTATGGAGGTTTCTTTGGCCCCTGCTTCCCTTTCGGTTGCTGCCCTTGCTGAGGTGCGCTCCCCTCTATCTTCCCCCTATTTCTGCTGCTGTCCTTGCTGCTCCTCTCCGTTGTCTCCTCCTCTTCCTCCTCCTCCTCGGGACCCCGCCCCGCCCCCTCTGGTCTGTTCTCCCGCTTCCTTCCCTCCGTCTTTGCTTAGTTTAGCTATGCCCCCTAACCCAAACTTTGCTGACCCTGATACTCTTTGACGTGCTATATTGCTCTTTCGCATGCCCTACGTGGCCCCGCACTCGCCTTTTTTTCTCGAAAGAAAAGAAAAGAATCGGCCGCCTGCCGATGGCGGTGGCCTCTTCAGGCTGCACGCTTCCCAGCGGACAGACCGAGCACAGTCTGCATTCCACCAGGGAACGCAACTTCCGCGGGACCCCGAAGGTAATAGCGAGAATGAGGGCGGAAGGGGAGGCGTCGAAGACAGTGTCATTAAAACGGAGGAGAGTGCGAGGAGAGGCAGAAGGGAGAGGTCGAGAGAAGCCACATGATGGTAAAATAGGATCCATGACTCCGCTAATTAAGCGAACTGCACGCTAGGTAAAAAGGAGACGGGAAGGACGAAAAGAATATGAGAAAGGAACAAGGAAGGGAAATGTCACTGCATGGAGGTCGGGACAAGACACCTGTCCGTAGAACTCTAAGTAAAAAGAGCAAGGAGTGCAAAGAGAAAAGATCAATAGCAGGCAAAGGGTGCGAGTTCTCAGATAGTCACATATGAGTGGGCTCTCCAGGATTGAGAAGAGACCAGGGAAGAAAGAGATAAACGACAGCTCAAGAATGGCGACTCGGTTATACTCAAGTCAGAACAGCTCTCCCAAAGTGAATGACGACAATATGAAAATCACGAGTCAGAGAGTACAGCATATCGCCTGCAGACGAATGCCAGATAGGTGTTCCAGATCAGGAAGAGAAACGGGAACTCGGGGGGAGATAATAGAAACAATACTGTGTAACCATTATCCCAAAAAGATAACCTAGCCCAGAATCAATGAAGAAGAGGACGAAAAATAGTAAGGATGACCATAATAGAACATCAAGTGGCGAAACAAGATAACAAGCAGAAGAATGTAGGAGCCTCCAGCAACAATCTGGTAGGGGTGGGAGGAAGAGGATAGCCACTAAAACGACCAGGACGAGGCACAACATCGCTCCTGCAGACATGACACAAGGGCAAACCGCAAATGAGAAGTTGGAGTTCAAGAAATTGGGGTAATTACCTCGAACGTTCCATTGAAGAATAGAAGGACAACAACAGAGAACAAGAAGAAACAAAG
>WNGS01164860.1:15713-25757 GCA_020271785.1 Procambarus virginalis
CTATCTTCATTACAATTACTATTTGTTTGGGTTATAACTCTAAACAACCTTTTGTTCGACCATATCCTTCAGCTTGTCTAGGTCTTCTTGAAGCCTCAAACAGTCCCCTTCTGTCGTGTAGGGAGCAGGAGGCCAGATACAAGGTATCATCTGGGAGAGGAAATTCTTCAGGAGTCAGAGAAAGAAAAAGACTTGGAGGTTGATATCACGCCAGACCTGTAATGTCAGTCCTGACCTTAAAAGCTTCCTAGAAGGTTGTAACAGATCCCATGAGCACCACACCAGAAACAAATACCTATTTGATATTCCAAGAGGACGACTTAGTCAAACTAGAAATGCTTTACAAATCAAGGGACCTCGAATGTGGAATGACCTTCCCAATTATGTCAAAGACTGTACCTCTCCCAACCAGTTTAAGATAAAACTAAGTACTACCTAATTAACTCAATGTAACCTACCTCACCCCCAAAATGTCAACCCATGTCTTCTATTTTAAACAATGCTGTTTTGTTGACCAAATTGTATTTTTGCTTTTTTCTGCCATGTTCCCCCCCCCTTAATTCCATTCTTTCTTATTTTTTTCTCAACACAATTTATACTTTAATCTCAATTAGTATTAAGTTTAGTCTTAATGTTTTTCCTGCCCGAACGCTTTGCGTAATAGTGGCTTTAGGCATTGTATGTACTAGCTCTATCTATAAATCCATCAACTTTTGTATCTTACCTTGTATGTATATACCTTACCTGAATAAAAAATTATTTATTATTTTTATATTTTATATCAAGAGGATAACATCAGCGGCATATGCCAGGCTGGCCAACATACGAACGGCATTCAGAAACTTGTGTAAGAATCATTCAGAACTTTGTATACCACATATGTCAGACCAATCCTGGAGTATGCAGCCCCAGCATGGAGTCCGTATCTAGTCAAGGATAAGACTAAACTGGAAAAGGTTCAAAGGTTTGCTGGAAGACAGAAGAGTAAGGGGGGACATGATCACCACATTCAAGATTCTGAAGGGAATTGATAGGGTAGATAAAGACAGGTTATTTAACACAAGGGGCACACGCACTAGGGGACACAGGTGGAAACTGAGTGCCCAAATGAGCCACAGAGATATTAGAAAGAACTTTTTTAGTGTCAGAGTGGTTGACAAATGGAATGCATTAGGAAGCGATGTGGTGGAGGCGACTCCATACACAGTTTCAAGTGTAGATATGATAGAGCCCAATAGGCTCAGGAAACTGTACACCTGTTGATTGGCAGTTGAGAGGCGGGACCAAAGAGCCAGAGCTCAACCCCCGTAAACACAACTAGGTGAGTACAAACACACACACACACTACCTCGGGGGGCCAGGTAGCCTGGTGGATAGCGTGCAGGATTCGTAATTCTGTGGCGCGGGTTCGATTCCCGCACCCGGCAGAAACAATGGGCAAAGTTTCTTTCACCCTGAATGCCCCTGTTACCTAGCAGTAAATAGGTACCTGGGAGTTAGTCAGCTGTCACGGGCTGCTTCCTGGGGTGTGTGTGTGTGTGTGTGGTGTGAAAAAAAAAAAAAAAAAAAAAAAAAAAAAAGTAGTTAGTGTAGTTAGTAAAAACAGTTGATTGACAGTTGAGAGGCGGGCCGAAAGAGCAAAGCTCAACCCCGTAAAATACAACTAAGTGATTACACACACACACACACACACACACACACACACACACACACACACTCACCAGGAAGCAGCCCGTGACAACTGACTAACTCCCAGGTACCTATTTACTGCTAGGTAACAGGGGCATAGAGTGAAAGAAACTCTGCCCATCGTTTCTCTCCGGCGCCCGGGATCGAACCTGGGACCACAGGATCACGTGTACAGCGTGCTGTCCGCTCGGCTGGCCGGCGCCACTGTGTGTGAGTGTGAAGCACTAATTGTAATTAAGAAGCAATAAATTATTATCTTCAAAAACTAAGACGGTTAGGTGAGGTTGTGGTTTCTATTCATTTTTTCAGGTAAACTCAAATATTCACAATATATTTGACAGTACGATTTAATACTATGTGAAAATAAGTACAATTCCTAACTGCTATGATTAGTACATAATTGCACTTATTTGTCTCCTTACATTTACCACCCCATTTTTGGAGTACGGGCTGAGTGTGTGTGTGTTTATGAACGTGTGGCGCTGAGGCAGTAACAATGTAGGTGATCATGACACGCCACATGTGTAAAGGTTGCATCATGACTCTCCAACACCCGCCACGTGTGTCAGCTGACTTCTTGCACCATAACAGGACAGATCCATCACTCACCGTCACGAGAGACCATGACAGACCTCTCTCCCCAGCCCACAACACCTTCCTCACCATACTGTAACCCCACAACACCTCCCCCCACCATACTGTAACCCCACAACACCCCCCCACACCTTCCTCCCCACATACAGTAAACCCACAACACCACACCATCCCCCACCAGACGATGACTTACCCCAACAACACCTGCCCCACCACAATAACTGTAACCATCTACACAACACCTTCCCCACCAGACAGTAACCCCACAAACACCTCCCCCACCAAACGGATAACCCCACAAACACCTAACCCACCAATACTGCTACCCCAACAACAACCTTCCCCCACCATACTGTAACCCCACAACACCTCCCACAACACAGTCAACCCCACAACACATTCACCACCATACCCAGTAACCCCACAAAACACCTACACCACACCAACTGTAAACCCCAACACACCCCCCCCCACCACCATACGGTAACCCCACCCACAACACCCCCCCCATCCAGAACAGTAAACCCCCTACAACACCCCACCAACCATCAACCCCACAACAACCTCCTCCCCCCCAACCCATACTGTAACTCCCACAACCCACCTCCCCCCACCATATACTGTAACCCCACAACACCCCCCCCACCATACAGCAACACCCACGACATACATGTTCCCCACCATACCAGTAACCCCACAACACCTTCCCCCCCATACAGTAACCCCACAACACCTCCCCCACCATGATCACAAGTAACCTCACCACACCTTCCTCACCATACAGTAACCCCACACAAACACTATCCCATCCATACAGTACCCACATACATAAACCTTCCCCACCATACAGTAACCTCACAACACTATCTCAACATATACAGTACCCACAACCCTTCCTCCATACCAGTACCCACACACCTTCCTCACCCATACCAGTAACTCACAACACCTTCCTCACCATACAGGACCTCACCACACCCTTCTCCACCATACAGTAACCTCACCTCACACCGAGATCCTCACCATATCAGTAACCCTCACAATCACCTTCCTCATCCATACAGTAACATCACCACACCTTCCCCTACGGTACCCAACACACCCCCCCCCTACAGTACCCCACAACACCCTCCTCACCATACAGTAACCCCACAAACACCTCCACATCCGTAACCATAACATCAGGTACCCCCACAAACACCTTTCCCTCACCATATCACCTAACCCCACACACCCCACCTCTCCACCCATACAAGTAACCCCACAACACCTCCTCACCATACCGTCAACCCCCACACACACCACCCCCCACCCATAACAGGTACCCCACAATACCACCTCCCAACCTACAACATATCAGTAACCACCACAAACCCCCCCCACCAGACCGTGTGAAACAACCACATACATCCTTCCCTCACCATACCAGTACTCCCACAAACACTTATCCTCCACCCACCAACATACATGTACAACCCCACAATCACCGCTCACATCATCGCAGTAACAAAAGTAACTCGTAAACCCTCAACAACACCTCGCCTCACCACATCACCAGTAACCACCCACACACCCCCCTCCCATCCAGTAACAATTAACACTCCCACAACGGCCTACAACACTTTCCCATAACACATACAGAAGCCCCTCACAACAGCCTGCTCCTCACACATAAACAGTAACTCACCACAACACATCTCATTTAACCTACACACAATACATTAAACACGGCCCAACTAACACCCCCCCCCCCACCATACGGCTCCCACACATAACACCTATCCCTCCACCATACAGTAACCCCACAATCACCCCCCCTCACCATACAGTAACCCCCCACCCCCCAACCTTAAAACCCCCCCCAACCCCACCAAACCACACCCCACAACACCATCCCACCACCATCACGAAGTACCTCCACACAAACACCTCCCCACCCCACCATACAGTAACCCCACACACCTCCCATCCCACCCTACCTCATGCCCAGTAAACCTCGCACAAACAACCCTCCCACATCCACCATACAGTGACCCCCCACTAATCACCTGTCCCACGCCATCCAAAGATAACGGACAATCCTCCAACAAGCTCCCCCCCCCACCATACATGGTAACCCATCATAACAAAAGCCTCTCTCCCCACCACCAATAAGAACAGTACCCCACAAAACCTCCCAAACCACCATACAGTAACCCACAACACCTCCTCACCACACAGTAAACCTCACAATACCTTCCTCACCATACAGTAACCCCACAACAACCATTCTCACCATACAGTAACCTCACAACACCTCCCCCATACAGTACCTCACAACACCTTCCTCACATAACAGTACCCCACAACACCTTCCTCACATACAGGAAACCTCACAACACCTTCCTCAACATACAGTAACCCACAACACCTTACTCACCCATACAGTAACCACACACACCTCCTCACCATACGTACCTCACACCACCTTCCTCCCATGACAAAGTACCTCACAACACCTCCTCACCATACAGTACCTCCACAGAACACTTCCTCACCATACAGTAGACCTCACAACACCTTCTCACCATCAGTAACCCCATCACACCTTCCCCACCAATACCGTAACTCACAACAACACCTTCCTCACCATAAGTATCCCACACACCCCCCCCCCCACCCACCATAACATAACCCATAACACCTTCCTCACATACAGTAAAACCATCACACACCCCCCCCCACCACCATACAATACCCCCACAACACCCCCCACAAACAATAACACACACACAACCCTCACTCCACACCACCTTCCTCACCATACAGTAACCTCACAACACCTTTCTCACCATACACAGTAACCTCACAACACCTTTCTCACCATACAGTAACCCCATAACACCCCCCCACCCTACAGTAACCCCGCAGACCAACCTCTAACACCAGTGGTGTTGACATCAAGGATAAGCGAGACTGGAAGAGAAGATAGCTACACACACTACGCTACACAAACATAGATGGGATACAAATAAAACTAGTGAAATTGGGGAAGGTGATCCACAAGGTAACCCGGATGTAATAGCACTCACCGAGATGAAACTGTCAGGTGTCATACAAATGCAGTGTTTCCCCACGACTACACTGGTAATAAAGCAAAGAGAGAAGTTTATTTTATAAATAAAAAAAGGAGTTTATTTTATAAAATAAAAAAAGTTTATTTCTATATAGAAATAAAGGCCTGTTATTCTACAGTCAATTGATAATTACGATCGTGTTATTAAAATAGGGATAGAGTTGCTCCTAGGACAGGCTCTGATAACAGTGATTCCTATACGTATGTGTCTGAATGAAAACTATAGCACTATCATATATTAGTCACTAACAGGGGTTCGAAGAATTCCTAGTGACATTGTAGACATGATAAGCGTAGATATAATAATGGACGAACTAATAGAGGTACTGATCTATAGACACATACCTTTTTATCTCTACACACCATCAACTACTACACTCACCGCAGAAACCACCAGCTCCTCAACTACGTCCCACACAAACAAACACATATACACCAGCCCGTTCTCCTGAATAATACATCGCATTTTGGACTTCAATAATTCCCAACGGATAAATATGATGCACAGAGAGAGCGTCACAAACAACCCACGTTTGCCTTGTTTGCTACCACCAGTTAGGGGTTGGTTAGGTAAATGTTCGTATATTTATGGATAGCGAATCACATATTATAAAGTTTACTAGCGCCGTGCCTGTAGTAGGATTAATTGGAATAAATAGGTATATTAGTGGTTCATAGGCATCATTAGGCTCTCTCTTCTTTCCTGCTTCTCTCTCTCTTTCCCACCCAAAAATTGGCTTATTAGCCACCGATACTATGATACTGTCATATCTAATGTCAAGTCAATGTACATTAACGTGAATAAATGTGTTACATTGTTAGTCAGTAATAATTAAATATAAAACACCATATACCGAAATATTCGATAGCACTGAAATCAAAATAAGTTTTGTTCGGGAATAATCATTACTTTTCACTTCTTAACAGAATCGTTTATAATCGGTATAGTACTCCAAAATGACCAAAATTTATGCATAAATGTTCTATACGAAACTTGTCTGAAATATTATAATTCTGGAATATGACTGAGGCCCTACCATGAAAAATATAGCCTAGGGTTGAGAATTATACATATCCAGCACGGTCTGACATACACCTCATACATCGTCTGATTGTGATTATGATATTTACACTATGTATGATACTCCTCAGTACAGTTATGATGAGGATCCAGTAAATAAGTGAAAATCATGCACCAGTAAATAGATTACAAACTGAGACTGCTTAGTACGTAGTAAGAGTAAATACATGATACTGTTAATAAATAATTGTTAATAAACACTGATAACCGAGACACTGATAATGTCTTCCGCCTGGCCGGTGAATGTTAAATGTCTTGGTGGCAGGATATCACAGAAATCACTGGTAGCAGCTACATGATGTTACAGTCGGCTGTATGGTGGGGGACATGTGGTGAAGATAGGACACACTGTCTACTTCACATTGTTTCACATGTTACAGAATTACCCGAGAATTCCACAATAATTCCCAATACCTGTTACTTCTTTTCTTGGGGTGAGTTTTATTGAATAATGGATGTTCAATTCCAGTGTGTATTTGACGTTGGTCACAATGAAAATAACGCCAAAGTGTAACTTCCTCGCGAGCACTGATCAGCACAACGATAGCTTCTCCTACCAACCATGAGTAGAACAAAATGTGACTCCCCATAAAATCAACTATTAGATGCTGCAAAGTTAATGAGACTAGCCCCAAGCGTTTGGCCTCAACGCCGGACAGACATTCTAACAGAATAGAAGTAGGATCCCTTGATTGTTTCAAGCGTAGGTTAAACATATATATGAATGAGTTTGGGTGGATACACACATATATCACACTATTGTGATGTCTGTGTGTATTGAAAGTAGGGTCGAAGCAAGTAGACCAACGCTGTTGACGGAGCCCGGGGTGCATGGGGGGATTTGTGTAAACCCCTGTTTTGTGTCTCGGAGAGTCTGCAGTATCCCGCGATGAGGGCATGTAGCCACTCCCGGTTGCAAATTCTTTTACCATGTCGTGGCGCACTCGACTAAGGCGCGTCTGGGATCATCCGGACGTAGGTTCGAGGCCTCATCACGGGCATGGTGGATTTAGTTCTTTTGGGTGGATATAAATAAGAGCGGCCTCTGTTTGGGCAATAGGACTCTGCAGTTTACCTTTAAATCTTAAGTTTTTGTTGTTTTTGTTTTAGATATAAATTTTGCATTTATTGAGGATAATAAGGCATTATATCACAGATAAGGCCGTTATCTCAGTATCTGAGAGACACGCTGCACTATCATGTTCTCTACAGTCCAGACCAAATTTAACTTTCACAATATTACACTAGAAGTAAAAAATGGATGCCTTTCGATGACATTCCGTGCGCGAGGCCCTAAGCCTCTGGCTGGGCCCACCTGGTTCGGGCCCTAAGCTCTTGGGCTGGGCCCACTGGCGGCCCTAAGCCTCTGGCTGGTCCACTGGGCGAGCCCTAAGTCTCTGACTGGCCCACTGGGCGGGCCCTAAAGCCTCTGGCTGGCCCACTGGGGCGGCCCTAAGCCTGGTCATGGGCACTGGCTGGTCCACTGGGCGAGCCCTAAGTCTCTGACTGGCCCACTGGGCGGGAACCTAAGCCTCTGGCTGGCCCCCTGGGCGGGCCCTAAGCTTCCGGCTGGCCCACTGGTGGCAAGGGCCTAAGCCTCTGGCTGGTTCACCACATGGAGCGGGTCCCCCCTAAGACATCGGCTGGTACCACTGGGCGGGCCCTAATCCTCTGACTGGTCAACTGGGCGGGCCCTAAGCTTCTAGCTGGTCCACTGTGCGGGCCCTAAAGCCCTCTAGGGCTGGTCCCTGGGCGGGGGCCCTAAGGCCCTCTTGGGCTGTGATCCACTGGGACGGCCCTAAGCCTCCTGGCTGCGTCCCTGACTGTGGCGTGGCCCTTCAGACCCTCTGGCTGGTCCACTGGGCGAGCCCTAAGGCCTTCTGGCTGGTCCACTGGGCGAGCCCTAAGGAGCCTCTGGCTGGTCCACTGGGCAGGGACAACTAAGCCTCCTTGGTCCTGGCTGACCTACTCTGGCTGGGCCTGCGGGCCCTAAGCCTCCTTGCTGGTCCACTGGGCGGCCCTAAGCCTCTGGCTGGTCCACTGGGACGGGCCCCTAAGCCTCTGGCTGTAGTCCCACTGGGTGGGGCCCTCGACCTCTGCTGTCCATTGGGCGGGCCCTAAGCTCTGTCTGGCTAGTCCGACTAGTGGCGGGCCCTAAGCCTCTGGCTGGCCCACTGGGCGGGCCCTAAGCCTCATGGCTGGCCCACTTGGGTGCAGGCCCTAAGCCTCTGTCTGGCCCACTGGTCGGGCCCAAAGTCTCTGGCTGGCCCACTGGGCGGGCCTTAAGCCTCGGGCTGGCCCACTGGCGGGGCCTAAGCCTCTCGTCTGGGCCCACTGGGTGGGCCCCTAGTCCTCTAGGCTGGCCCAATTGGCGGGGGCTACAACTACGCCTCTGTGCTGGCCCAAGTGGGTGGGCCCCTAAAGCCTCTGTCTGTCCACTGGGTGGGTCCCTAAAGCCTCTGGTCTGGCTCCACGGGTCGGACCCTAGAGCCCTCTGGCTGGTCCACACTGGGCGGGCCCCCTCAGGGTGGCTGGCCCACTAGGGCGGGCCCTAAGCCTCTGGCTGGTCCACTGGGGCGGGCTCAGAAGGCCTCTGGCTGGCCCCACTGGGTGGGACCTAGCGCCTTGTCCTGGCCCACTGATGGTTGGTGCCTCTAAGCCTCTGGCTTGGCCCACTGGGTGGGGGGCCTGAAAAAGCCTCTGCTGGGGCACACACTGGGCGGGTCCCGTAATACTTCTGGCTGGTGCCCACCTAAGTGTTGACTTGTTTCTGTTTTACTTGGGCGGAATAGGGGGGTGATTTATGGAACTCGTATGGTACGCTTCCAAGCTGATAAGATTGTTGCCCTCATGTGTTTAAACAAGCTTTATTCTGCCTCTGTTGTAAATCTCAAAGGTGGAAATCTATAATGGGTCTTGTAAAACTGAGCACTGTGTTTAGATATGTTTCCAGGTGGTCTGTCGGGCATCTCTCCACATGCTTGACATGTCCCTCATCTTAGTCCGGCACCCTGTAAGCCTATTGCCTATGCACATGGGTATCCAGGCCTGTTGCGATGTAAGTGTACTTTTATTGTTCTACTGCTCCCTTTCATCAAACTAAGTGGTTCGTAGTTGGGAGAATTCTTGCACCAACCCGCAGATACTGATGTTGCAACTACTGCTGTGTTGTGGTCATTTTACATCTTTTGCATTGCTTTGTTTGTAATTACTTTCTTAATGTGTGATAGACTGTGTGGTATGTAAATCTCTACATTTCTTCTCTAGTTGTAAGTTTTGCAGTTTCGTCTGTGATGTCATTTCCTATTATTCCACATGACTTGGCACCCAGGTGATAAGTACCCGCTCCCGGCCTTTTGTCGTTTGAGTGTTTTGCATTAATGATATGACTTTTGTGATCAGATGTATGTTCTTGTTGCAAGGTTTCAATAGCAGTTCTTGAATCTTGTAATTGTATGATAACATGTGTCGGTGTTCAGCAAGAGCATGTTGTCCAAAGTCTTTTGGATGACTAGCATCTCTGTTTGTAAATGTGAACACCCATTTGAGAGCGACGAGTCACATA
>WNGS01164861.1:8647-21080 GCA_020271785.1 Procambarus virginalis
GTCAGACCCCCCCTGATCCGTGCATTATACCGGTAAGAGACGGGAGACCTCTTAAAGAAAGTGCAACCCTCTAGTTCAGGCTCTCCTGCACCCAGCACTGCCGGGTGGATAAATATAGGGCAGCAACGATTAGAGCCTCCTGAACATGCTGTTCAGAGTGAAGGTGCGGTTCCGAGGAACCGACACCACATACAGCAAGATCGAGATAATGAATCTACTATCATCAACCTCTGGGGTAGCACCCATCGACGTCGTTATGGACGTGAATGGGCCCCAAATTCTTTTCAGTAGTGCAGCAGCACTAGAAGCCTATTCACCACGACAACGACCACTGCACTCGAAGCACAGGGCCTAACACTCGTGCCTCCCTACCAGTTCCTGGCAGTAAGGACTATATTCATTCACAGAGTGAGTGACATCATCGCTGAACGACCAGCTTCTGAGATTGTGAAGAGCATAAACACCCAAAACAGATCCCTCACGGCCATATCGCCCACCTCATTCAGCAGGATGTAAACAGAAAGCCACCCCAAGGTCACCCTCAAGACTCCGGCAGAGGCTACTCTCGCGGCCGACAACGGCCTCAGATGCTGTGGAGTGGCCTGCACACCCCACCAGATCTCCAGGCAGCGATATTTCCACCTGCGTCAGTGCTTTCGGTGTTATCAATACACCCACTATTCACAAAAGTGCCCAAATCCGAAGCAGAAATGCAGCATCTGTGCTGGGGAACATCATCACAAGACCTGCACAGCTGCCACCAAACGTTGTCTACTCTGCGACGGTGACCACACAGCCGTCTCTCAAGACTGCCCCAAGCGACAAGAGGAAATCAAGCAAATGACAGAAGCCAGACCAAGAAACTCTACTCCAAGATTTAACATTCAAGAACATGCCTTCCCAGCTCTCCCGACGGGTGGCGCCGCGAGCGGCGAGCAACCCAACTACTGGACCAGCAACTCCCGAGCCAGCCAATCACAGCATCAGACGACACCTCTGCACCAATCCTCACTCACACCCGCCTCCAGCCACCTCTGACAGCACTGTAGCAGCTTTGATACACTTCGCTACTGAACTCTCAGGAGGTGATCTCAGACAACGGTACAGAATACTAAATGAACTATACAAGGCAAACAATCTTCCCACGTTCGTAATTCCAGAGGCCATGTTTACTGCTGGCTCCTCTCCACCAGAGCCCGACCCCGTTCCAGAGACGCCAGAGCCCGACCCCGTTCCAGAGACGCCTGTCAACCTGGACCTACACTCCAGATACACCAGCAACTCCAGATACACCAGCAACTACCTACTAGTGGCTTCTGATCTGATACCGTGGCTTATGATGACTCGAGGAGCCTATGTTGAAATTGAAAACACAAACATCACCCCCAGCACCAGAGACCACTGCAGCACACTCACCATACTCATCCAGTGCAATCTCCAAGAATCAACCAACTCTACGAGGAACGTGAAAAGCAATTTAGGATCTCCTGAATACAGGCGCCTCACCAGTAAATTCTTCAACGCGAAGTTTGCAGAAGCCTTGCTGAACGACCAAACCAAATTAGAATGTATCGAAAGAAGAAATCTTCTCGCAGTGCGATGAAGCAACATTGTTTAAGGATCTCTTCCCACCTGACTACCCCCAGTACAAGGAACATCAAATGACTACTAGAATAAGAAAAAATAGAAGATTCTAAGAAAACCAACTGAGAGCAGCCGCTCTCTTCCCCCTCTTTAGGGGGATGGGGACCTAATTTGCTCGTTTTGAGATGGTGGTACCCGACGTAGACACACTCCACACACCAAGAAGAAAGAAAACCTCCACTGCCGCCTTCCAGACCCGTCTCCATGCCTAGCCAGATATGGATTGATACAGCATCTACACTTTGACAAGCAGCTGGGTCTAGCCCTGGCACTTTTTCTTCAACTTCAGCATTTCCTCTCACCGACTTCTCTTCAGCTGTCCCCACTTCAAGGCTCGCCCCAATGGGCATTCTTCTCCTGTATTATCGTGATCGTATCGTGTGGTAGCTATCAAGTCTCATTCCAGTTGATCACTTCACGTAAGTTTAATAGTATGGTTTGTTGTAGTAGTTATAAAATTCTTGTTGTAATTTATGTTTTTGAATTGGCTTTTATCTATGTGACAGTTAATAAGTTTTATTTGTATTGATCACTTTAATAAGCTTAAGTGTTTTGTTTTTTAATAATTTTCCTTTCTTTGATAGGCAGTTATATTCAGTATGAGTTCTTTGTTTGCCTCTTATTTGATTGTGATTTCTATTTTCTTTTAGATCTGTTGATGAATACAAGAAGTATTCGAAACGTTATGCATTTTAAAGTAAAGAATCTGAAACAAGATGTTATATATATATTATATATATATATAATATATATATATATATATATATATATATATATATATATATATATATATATATATATATATATATAACCCATACTGCCAGGAGCAATGCAACTGGAATGTACAGGATGCCTTAATCCACTTGACCATCACGACTGGACATAAGGAGGTGATCCTACTCTTTGCTGTTCTAGCTTTGTGGAGATGTTGGGTCACTTGGCTGAAGAAAAAAGGGAGAGTTGAGGTGACGGACCTCGGCGCCATCTACGATCCAGGTGCCGAACTATAACAGTTGACCCTCTCATTAATCCTAGTTTTCCATCTTCTATTCTACTGTGCTGGGAGGTGACCAGCTACCAAGGACAGGCAATGGACGGCAGTGAAGCCAGGAGAGTGGAAGAGTATTTGGGTCGACCTGAAAGTGCTAGGCAAGTGGGCTAGTTGAGTGCTGTAGACTTTACTCCTGAAGGTACTAGCCAAGTGGGCTGATTGAGCGCTGTGGACTTTACTCCTGAAGATGGCCAAGTGGGCTAGTTGAGCACTTTTGGACTTTACTCCTGGAAGGGCTAGCCAAGTGGGCTAGTTGAGCGCTGTGGTTGGGCGCTGTGGACTTCACTCTAAGAAGGTGCTAGCAAGTGGGGCTACGTGAGTGCTGTGGACTTTGCTGGTTAAGCATACTAGCGAGCGAGCTAAGGAGGGGGGGGGGAGAGTTTGAAGACGTCTCCATAATTGCCACTAGCGAAAGGGCTAGTGGCGCGTTGAAAACCTTGCCAGAGGTATATTGTCAGTCATCTGTGAAGCTAGCTAGTGTGAGGGCTAGTGACGCTGCTCTGTATGACCTCTGACAATAACTTGTAGATATTAATGGTGATGGGTAATAATAACGGGTAATTTTAAGTGCTATTTTATTTATTTACCTTAAACATTACGCTATATTTCCACCTTGGTTAGTGTCATCTGAACTTGAGTTGGATCATAGTTTAAAAAGACCCCAGTTATGAATGGTTCGTAACAGTTTAAAACTTTACTTGTTGATTATCGTAGTCAGTTTGGAGAAGTGCCTACCCAAACCAATATCATTAGCCATGATATTCACCTCGCTGACACCACCTCTATTTGTATGCATCCGTATAGAGTATCACCAGAGGAGAGGGACTATTATCTGGAGGGGAGTGAAGTTTCTCCTCGAGCATGGTTTAATCAAGCCTAGTCAAAGTTCCTGGTGCTCGCATTGCATACTAGTTTCTAAACAGAATGGGAAGTGGCAACTACGTGTACTATGTATATATTTATATAGCTGACGAATTATGCCAGTATATGTATGCATTGTTATGATATATCCATTTCTTTGTTTGCCTCTTATTAATTCCCACTGATTATACTTAGTACTTAATAAACTTGTATTGTAAGAATATGTTCTAGGCAGAGTATTGTTGCTTAGGTTATGTATATTATACTTGACTTGATGTATGATGGTGTATTAGAGCATGATCACTACATTCTAAAATCCTCCCTTCACCATACGCCTTCCCTCCTCCCACCCCTTGTGTGTCGTAGATATGAACTGTTTGAATATTTTTATACAAATATATATTATGTGGTTGAGTGCTTTCATGCTTTCTTGGGAAATGTACTGAACAATACTCTATTATTGATATGTATGTTTAGGGAGTTATAGCCTTTAAATGTCATGTTCTGAGTTTGAGAGATTTGAAAGGGAAGTGACGGGTATTTTGGAGTGTTGGTTAATTAAAGTGCGACTCGCGGCTCCCGCCGACCGTCATTGCTGGGCTGACTTTCCTAACGAAAGGCCGTGCTGCGTTCGCTTCTCATTTGTGTGGCATTTCTTTGGATTAATGGCTTGTGGCATATTATGTACATGCATTGATGTATACTGGATCAGTTCTACCGATGTGCACCAATTTTGACAGTCAATTTTGACATTTCCTTTTCATATTATTACCCACTTTTTTACACCTTACTTTCCGTACCTGTTGCCTTGCTTTTTCTTCCTCTAAGATTTCCTTCTCGTCACTTCTCTCTTGGCTATTTATTGCCTTTGCCTCCTTCCTCTCAACACAACCGACTTGATAATGGTCCAGGACGGACCGAAACGTCGTGGTCTCGTCACTTTCTAGTGTGATGTTTGGTCAATATTTTTCAGGCACGTTATTGTGACTCCTCATCTGTATATAGGGACGGATTGAAGGAGCGGTGTCCATCCACTTCGACCATCGGGGATCGAACAAAAATGTATTTTTATGTTCATCATAGATCTAAATAAATTTAAGCAAAAGGAAGTGTATAAATGACTTTAAGTTGATTTTGTACATTTCAAGTTGTTGTTTTTACAATGATAACATGATATAAATTCTATCTGTATAATTTGTGTTTTTAGTAATGAACGAATGAGAGCAAATAAAGACAATATCAGTGTATTTGACGTATAGATCACATATTGGTTTTTCTTATCGTTGGCCTCAAGTGTTGAATGCCAGAAACACCAGAAGGATGAAAAATTATTTTATGAAGTGTTTTAATTTTTTCAAATTTTTTCCTTACATCTACATTAAAAGATAAACAAAAATATACAGATATAACACGAATTCATACACGTGTTGGTAGTGTTGCAACACACAGTAATAATATCTTGTAAGTATTGCAACACAAAACACGTGCTGTGAGTGTTCACAGAATGAGGTGTTTTGAGTGTTTCAACACAGGAATGAAGTGTTTGAGAGGTAAGTTATTCAGGACTGGAATAACGTGTTGTGGTTGTTGGAACACAGGTATATGTTATATTAAAAACAGACAAAATTTCTGAGTGTTGCGACACACACAAAACATTATTCCTGCATTTCAAAACTCGACATATTATTTCTGTGTTGCAACACTCACAACACGATATTAATGTGTTGAAATGCTCACTTGCTATTCCTGTACTGCAAAGTTACAGCTCTCAGAACTACTATTTTCATGAAGTGTTTAAGGTTGAATCCTTTCGCGATATAACCCCTCTCCCCGCTCAGCTCGTTGATGCCGTGAGGGGGCGCTTAGTGGGGGGCTGCCGGAGTGTGATGCTCCTTGGGACAGTCCTCTGTCCTTTTCTAGCCTTGTGCTCCTGCTGCCATTCTCTCCAATTATGCTGAGCACCTTTTCCTTTTCCTTCTGTTTCGTTTTTCTCCCCCCTCTTCTCCTATCTGCTTGCCGTTTCCTGCCGACCTTTGCTTGTTTTGATTATTCCTTTGGACTTCTTCTATTTTGACGCCCGGGTGCTTGAGGAGGCATACTCTTGCACCCGTAGAACTGTAGTACTCAACCTCTCGAGCGAGGGGAACCTTTTATTGTCAATCCCCCTTTCGTCGCTGAACCCGATCTCGACGGACTGACGGTTCTTAAGGTGGCGTTTGTGGGGCGTATACTCACGACGCACCCCTAGGAGGCCCCGGCATAATCGGCGATAGCTTCTTGTTGGGTGTCCTGCCTCTAATTGTGGCTCCATGGTGGGTGTGGGGGCACATTCGTGAATTAATGTTGATTTTTCGTAGCGATGATATCTACTGTTTCTGCTGTTTCTCCTTTACCTTCTCAGGCTCGTGGCGTGGGCGACCAAGCCCCCGAGTCGGTCCGTGTTGGAAGACCGGGCTCTGTAGCCTCTGCTGCATTGGGCCCCGACCTTGCTCCTCCTTTGGCCTCTCTGACTCATCCCCTCGGCTCCCCTCCCTCCTCTGTGGTTGGGTCGAGCCCTAAACCCTCAGTGGTGACTACCTCGTCCCCTGACGCGGCTCCATCTCTAGTTGTAACTACTGCGCCTTTTAACCCCTCTCTCTGGAGGCTCTCAACGCCGTCCTCGTCATGGCCGCCCTCGCTTGATTACTTCCCGTTCTGATACCTATCAAGCTTTGTTTGGTCCCGCTTCGTGGACCAAATATTTTGATCTCCTCCCTCTTGATTCTGCGCCACCTGACGATTTCTCCCTCCATTGACATCTCGTTGATTCCGTGGATGCCTCTGTTACTGTCAACCCCACTTGTCTCGGTACACGTGTCATTTCTGCTCCTTCTCAGGATGCAGCTTCCCGCTTGGCTGCCTTATCCTGCCTTGGCGAGACCCCTGTTCGGGTCTCAATGAACGTTCAGTTGAACGCCAGTGTTGGCATTATTCTCCTACCGCCCCATGTTGCGACCGGTGTTCGGGATCTGCGAGCCTGCCACGACGATAATCGACATATCCTTGATGCCCAGGGCCATTCTATTCTCCAGGTGGACACGTTTACTCGTCCCCCTCGTGGTAGTCGCCTACAACCCCTTTGGGTTGTGAAGGTCACCTTTGATGGTCGGACCCTTTCACCCTCTGTCATTCTTGCTGGTGCCAGGTGCTCTGTCCAGGAGTACATTCCTTCTCCTAGGCTCAGTAACAAGTGCTGGAGGTTTGGGCATGGTGCCCTCCGCTGCTCTGTGACTGTCTCTCTCTGTCCTTTGTGTGGTGGCGAAGGTCACTCTAAGTCGGAGTGCACTTCTCCCCGGGCTCGTTGCCTCAACTGCGGTGAGGCCCATCCTACCTTCTCCTGTGCGTGTGTCCATTACAAGCTTGTGGCAGCCATCCTCAACTTGAAGCACAGGGAACGTTTATCTTTTCTTGAGGCGAGGCACCAGGTTCGCCGGCTCCCGCCTTATGCTAATATCTCTTATGCTCGCATGTTGCGCTCTTCCTCCCCTCGTCCTTCCTACCTTCCTCAGACTCTCAACCGTTTCCGAGCCTTGGACCCTGATACACCCACTGCCCCCTCCTCTGTTCCTTTGAGTTCTGTCCCGAAGGATCTACCTCCTGGTCCTCTGTCTGGGGTTCCCCTCCTTTCTACCCAGTCTGTCTTGTCTCCTGTGTCTTCTTCCTCGTCTCCCATCCTTTCCCTCCGTCTCTTGATTCTCCCCGCCGCCTGTCGGTGCGGGCTTATGTCCATCGCTCTCCGAACGGCCGTCGTGTGTGCTCTCGTTCGGCTTCTCCTATTGAGACGCTAGAATCCGTTGCCCAGTACGTAGTTGCTGGGACACCGGTCTCTTTACATCAGAAGCGTAAGCCTGGCTCCTCTCCTTCCTCCTCCCCGGCGGGTAAGAAGGTTTCGCTTTCTTCCTCGGCCCCTACTTCTGCCTCTATCGCTCCTTCCCCTCCCATTTCGGTGGTTGCGCCCCCTGTTCCTGCTATGGAGGTTTCTTTGGCCCCTGCTTCCCTTTCGGTTGCTGCCCTTGCTGAGGTGCGCTCCCCTCTATCTACTCCCCCTATTTCTGCTGCTGTCCTTGACTGCTCCTCTCCGTTGTCTCCTCCTCTTCCTCCTCCTCCTCGGGACCCCGCCCGCCCCCTCTGGTCTGTTCTCCCGCTTCCTTCCCTCCGTCTTTGCTCAGTTTAGCTATGCCCCCTAACCCAAACTTTGCTGACCCTGATACTCTTTGACGTGCTATATTGCTCTTTCGCCTTTGTTTCTTCCTTGTTCTCTGTTGTTGTCCTTCTATTCTTCAATGGAACGTTCGAGGTTATTACGCCAATTTTCTCGAACTCCAACTTCTGATTTTGCGGTTTTCGCCCCTTTGTGTCTGTCTGCAGGAGCCGATGCTTGGTACTCGTCCTGGTCGTTTTCGTGGCTATTCCTTTCTCTCCCCCCTCCCCCAGATGTTGCTGGGGCTCCTAATTCTTCTGCTCTCTTGATTCGCACTGATGTTCCCTTTGTCCCCTTACTTTTTCCTTTGCCTCTCCATTGTTCTGCTGCTCGTATCTTTGTGGGGAAATGGTACACAGTTTGTTCTATTTATCTCCCCCCGAGTGTCCCGCTTTCTCTTCCTGATCTGGAACACCTCCTGGACTCCTTGCCGGAGCCTGTACTCCTGCTCGGTGATTTCAATTGTCGTCATTCACTTTGGGGAGATGTTCTGACGAATACCCGAGGTCGCCTTCTTGAGCCGTTTATCCTCTCTTCTTCCCTGTCTCTTCTGAATTCTGGTGAGCCCACTCATTTGGACTATCGGACTCGCACCCTTTCCTGTCTTGATCTTTCTCTTTGATCTTCTTCTCTTTACTTAGATTTCACGTGACAGGTTCTTGATGACCTCCATGGCAGTGACCATTTCCCTATCCTTGTTTCCTTTTTTTCTTTTCGTCCTTCCCTCTCCTTCCCTAGGTAGCAGTTTGCTAAAGCAGACTGGAACCTATTTACCCTCAGTGCTGCTCTCTCTGACCTCTCCCTTCTGCCTCTCCCTCGCACTCTCCTCCTTTTTCATGACACTGTCTTCGACGCTGCCCTCCGCTCTATTCCTCGCTCTTCCTCTCGGGGTCCGCGGAAGTGCGTTCCCTGGTGGAATGCAGACTGTGCTCGGTCTGTCCGCTGTAAGCGTGCAGCCTGGAAGAAGCACCGCCATCGGCAGACGGCCGATTCTTTTCTTTTCTTTCGGAAAGCGAGTGCGGTGGCCCGTAGGGCCATCCGTACGGCTAAACGTGAATGTTGGGCATCTTATGTCTCCACAATTACGTCCAAAACTCCCCTGCCACAGATCTGGAAGCATATCAGCAAGATAGCGGGTAAGTTTGTTCCCGATGTTTCACCGGTCCTTCACCTCCGCGGTACTCTTGTGGCAGACCCGTTGCAGGTTGCTACCGAACTAGGTTCCCACTTTTCTTCTGTTAGCTCTGAACTTCATCTTCCCCAATCTTTCCTTCTTCGTAAACCTGTCCTTGAGTCTCTTCCTTTAGATTTCTGCACTCGTCTTTGACTTCCCTATAACGATCCCTTCTCTCTCTCTGAACTTCGTTCTGCCCTGGCCTTTGTTGGTTCTACGTCGGTGGGCTCCGATGGTATTCATTATGAGATGCTTCGCCATCTCCCTCCGTGCACGTCTCAGTATAATATGAGTCTGTATAATCGGATCTGGGAGTCGTCATCAGTCACTGAGGACTGGCTCAATGCCGTTGTCCTCCCTGTTCGCAAACCAAGGTCTCTGGGAACTTCCCCTAAGGACTTTCGCCCAATTGCCCTCACAAGTTGTGTCTGCAAACTCTTTGAACGTATGGTTAACGTTCGTCTGATGTGGTTTCTGGAACACCATCACCTCTCCCCTTCTCAATTTGGTTTCCGCAAGTGCCGCAGCACGACAGATGTCCTGGTGAACTTGGAGGTCTATATTCGTACTGCTTTTGCTGCGAGGACCTCCGTTGTTGCCGTCCTTTTTGACCTGGAATAGGCTTACTTACAACACCACTTGGCGATATCATATTCTATCCCAGCTTCATTCTTTTGGCCTTCGTGGTCATCTCCCTCTCTTTCTCCGCAGCTTCGTCTCTTGTCGTTCCTTTCGGGTGTGCCTTGGTACCACTCTCTCTGCCTCTTTTCAGCAGTACGAAGGTGTGCCCCAGGGTAGTGTTCTGAGCACTACTCTTTTTCTGGTTGCCCTCAATGGTCTTCTTTCCTCTCTTCCTTCAGGTGTCTTTTCCGCTCTCTATGTCGATGATCTTACTCTTTGCTGTCAGGGTGATGATTCGCCTCTCCTTCAGTGCCGGCTTCAACTTGCGATTGATGCCGTGTCGTCTTGGGCCACCGATCATGGCTTCAAGTTCTCTACTTCTAAGACTTGTGCCCAGTCTGTTACTCGGAAACGGGTCGTTCTTCGTCCCTCTTTGTCACTTTATGGTCATCCCCTTGAGTACAAAGATTCCACGAAGCTTTTGGGGTTATTCCTTGACACTCGTTTGTCTTGGTCTCCCCATATCTCTTACCTCCGTGTTGAGTGCTCTAAGGCTCTTACCCTCCATCGAGTATTGTCCCATATTTCTTGGGGAGCGGATAGGCGCACTCTCCTTGCTTTGCATTCCTCTCTCGTCCTGTCTAAGCTCGATTATGGTTGCCCTGCTTACTCTTCTGCTTCTCCTTTTGCTCTTTGCCGTCTTGATGCTTTGCACCGTACTGGGCTGCGCCTCAGTTCTGGTGCCTTTCGTTCGACTCCCGTCCTTAGCTTGTATGTTGACACTGGCTTCCTGTCTCTCCAGGACCGCCGTGATCGCTACTGTCTTCGCTAACTTGCGCGGTCCTTGCAACATCCTTCCTCTTGCCTCTGTCGTGCTTTAACTTTTACCCCTCCTGCGGTTCCTGTTCCTCTTCACCACCTCCCTCTTTCTGTCCGGTTATCTCGCTTACAGGATTCTCTTTCCGTTCGTGTTTCTAATGTTTCTCCTCGTGTTGTTCCTTCTTTGCCCCCGTGGAGAGTCCCCCTTCCGCAGTTTTGTACATCCTTGACCCGCGTCACTAAAGCTTTTACCCCTCCTACGGTTCTAAAACGCCTTTTCCTTGAGCACTTTTCTTCTCACTCCCGCTCCGTTTCTGTCTTCACCGATGGGTCTAAGTCTGCGGACGGTGTTGGCTACTCTGTTGTTTTTCCTGATCGCACTTATATGTGTCGCTTACCTCCGGAGACTAGCATCTTTACAGCGGAGCTTTATGCTCTTCTCTATGGTCTTCGTCTCCTGCTTTTTCGTTGTCAGTCTTCCTTTGTAGTTGTTGTTGACTCGCGTAGTGCCCTCATGGCTCTCGGGTCCTTTAATCCAGTGCATCCAGTAGTTGTCGAGATCCAGCATTGGCTGTTTCTTGTACACAGTAAATTTAAGTCAGTTGATTTTTGTTGGGTTCCCAGCCATATTGGTGTGTCTTTAAGTGAGCGTGTGGATGCTGCCGCCAAGGAAGCTGTCCGCTCTTGTCCCATCTCTCGTAAAGGTATTCCATATTCCTACTTTTACCCGGTTATCCATTCCTCCATCCTTACCCGTTGGCAGGCTTCTTGGTCGTCTGTTACTGGTAACAAACTACGTACTCTTAAATGTTGTGTTTCCTCATGGCCTTCCTCCTACCACCGTAACCGGCGATGGGGAAATAGCTCTGGCGAGGTTGCGTATTGGCCATACTCGCTTAACCCATGGTCACTTGATGGAGCGCCGCCCTGCTCCTTATTGTCCTAATTGCATTGTCCCTCTTACGGTCGTGCATGTCTTTCTTGAATGTCCTGACTTCCAGGACGAGCGTGTGTCTTGCTTTCCGACTGCCCCTCGTGGTCGCCTGTCCCTCAATAGAATTCTTGGTGACTCGGATACTTTTGATATCGTTCGCCTTATGTGTTTTTGTTCTCGTACTGGCATCCTTGGTGATATTTAGCGCCCTCTGATTATTCCGCACATTTGATGGTGCTACATAACCTTCCCGGTTTGGTGCCTTCTTTTGATAATTACTTACTTCCGCGATATAAATATTTCGTTGTTAATATGTAAATAAAAAAACAATATTGTTTGCATTGATCGATAACAGATTAATGAAAATATAACTCAGTTTCAAATATATGAACAGAAAGTGATTAAACATATAAAACGTTATTTATTAAATGAATCATATGTGATTGAATAATTAAAAAAGGTGATTAAACATATAAATGCAAGTAATTAAATATCTAGAAAAGGTTGATTGAAATAATAAATAATGACTGAACAAATAAATATATTGATAAAAAAGGGAAAATATAAAACTCGCTAGAATTTATAAATAATACGTGATAGAATATTTAAAATTTGATTATATTGATGAAAAATAGTTTTATATTAAAACTGAAGTGTTTTCTGGGTAAAGTAGGAATAAAAGGAAGCTCGTGTCTATTATAGAAGTCGAACTGGTGACCGCGTGAACACCGAGTCCGACATCCCAGTCTGGCCACGACTTTTCCTGCTTAATGAAGAACTCAGCAGTCATACATTCGTCCACTTCACCATACATCTTCAACTGACAATTGAGGCGTTTGGAGGAGAAAATCAGGAAGGAAAATGAATCTTTATAAGAAGAGGATGTAAGGTAAGGTAAGGAAATGATGAGGTGAAAGTGCCAGGCCAGTATGAATATATATATAACACTTGGAAGGGACATTAGGATGGGCTAGGATGTGAGGACGGAGTAAAGGAACGGTGCTCAACCACTTGGACCATCGGGGATCGAATAGAAAACATATCTTTTATAAACATCATAGATATCAATAAAGTTAAAGCGAGCTATTC
>WNGS01164862.1:68065-79318 GCA_020271785.1 Procambarus virginalis
AGTAGAGTTCCTTGCTCTTAAGGGGAGGTTCTTCGTCATACAAGACGTCGACAAAACGAAGAAGGCACCTGAGATTTTGACATGGTCCATGTTCAACAAGGTGTTGTCGAGGAGCCCTGCAAGCCCTCATGCAACGACTAACATCGTGCAAGGAGGCATCAACAGGCACCTCTGCTACTATCAGCAGTTCATCACTGTGTAACAAGTGTACATAGTACTCGGCTATTAGTACTTGCGGGGTATGAGCATGCTTGACTCTTCGGACCCGCGCTTCTCAACCTGTCAATCAACTGGTGTACCAGAACCTGAGCCTACTGGGTCTCTCATATCTACATCTGAGAAATGTGTATGGAGTCAGCATCCACCACATCGCTTGCCTAATGCATTCCCCCTGTTAACTACTCTACACTGAAAAGTCTTTCTAAGTCTCTGTGGCTCAGTTGGGTACTCCGTTTCCACCTGTGTCCCCTTGTTCGGGTCACCCTGTTAATAATTTATCCTTGTTTACCCGTCATTCCCCTGAGATTTTGAATGTGTGATCATGTCTCCCCTCTCTTCTCCTCGTGCGTGTAAGGTGCTTCCCAGCCTTTCCTCGTAACTCATGCCTCTAGTTCTGGGACTAGCTAGTGGCATACCTTGACTTTTTCAGCTTCGTCTTGTGCTTGACAAGGTACGGGCTCCATGCTGGGGCGCATACTCCAGGATGCTTACATAGTGGTATACAAGAGTCTGAAGATTCCTTACACAGGTTTCTGAAGCGGTTCTGATTTAGCCAGCCTCGCATAGCCGCAGATGTATCTTCTTTATGTGGGATTCAGGAGAAGGTTTGGTGTGATATCAACTCCTGATCTTTCTCTCTGTCCGTTTCACTAAGTACTCATCTATTCTTTCCTGTGTCTGCCTCTGTTTCCCGCCTATTTCCTTTACCTTCATTACAGGTTGAACTTAAGCCATTTGTTGACCATTCACTCAGTTTGTCTAGGTCATCTTGTAGCCTCTACTATCGTCCTCAGTTTCAATCCTCCTCATAATTTTTGCATCATCGCAAACATTGAGAGGAACAATCTATTCCCTCTGGGAGATCATTTACTTTACAGAACAGTACTGGTGGGTGTGTGGGTGTGTTGTGGATGGTTTTGTGTTGTGGTTGGATGTATGTGGGGTTGTGTGTGTGTGCTTGTGGTTGTGGAGGTAGAGGTGTGAGTGGGTTGTGTGGAAGTAGGTGGTGTGTATGTGTAATATTGTATGGGTTGTGGTGTGTGTGTGTGTGTGTGTGTGTGTGTGTGGTGTGTGGTGTGTGTGTGATGTGTGTCGAGGTATGTTGTTTGGTTTTGATTGGTGTTGGGGTGTGTGTGTGTGCGCGCTGCTGCGTACCACTATCTTACACAAACACCAATCCAACCAACTTACTTTTGATGATTTTCTCAGTTGTCAAGAAAAACACGTATATTTGTCAATCTCTTATCTAATTGCCAACACACGTATCCCGTGGGAGTAATTCCCACGTAATTCCCGCGGCCTGAAACAGACAGCAAGCACACTCGCCTCCCCCCACCCACCAAACCACCCAGCAGGGTATCATGCAGCTTACACTGTCACACACACTGGATGCAGGTAGATGCCGCAAATTTTCATCAATTCTCATGTCGACTGGCTTGAAATGTTTCTCTCCATTAGAGGGCGACAGGACCCCACCGTCGCGCACCTACAACACCGTGGCGAACACAACCGAGAACCTGCATCACCCCAAAAAGCTGTGGAAGGAACACGTACATCGTACAGCAATCCATTCCGGGAGTTTCAAAAAATCGGTTCGAATTATTTTATTATTAGGTTAATGAGATACTTCCTCGGGTACAAACCCAGGATAGGACTACCCTTCCAGCCCGGGGAATGACGGCATCTGGCAAATACTGCTCAGCGACCCACCAGGCAGTGGCACAGCACAAGTGTCTCTCTCTCTCTACTGGTTTAGCATTTCCCTAATCAGCCTTTCCTGGTGGGGGGGAAGAAAACTTGATCTACATGTTTGTGGGGTAGAAGGGAAAAAAAGGAGTAATGAAGCTCTCTCTTAAATGGCAAGCAGGGAGTGTCAGCTGGGACTGGTTGTGTAGTCTTTATGTGGGAAGGTTTTGTCCTGAACCCCAACCACTCCCCCCTACACCCAATCCCGACCTCCAGGGGAGTTAGGGGGGGCGGCACCCCATTGTCGACGTCCACCATATGAGCTCAGTAGTTTCGTGCTTTTAATAATACTTCGAGCTACTTTACTGATGGCTCGCGAAGCTAATTTATTAATATATTATCATATATATATTATATATCGTAGTATATAATTTTATATACTATAATAATAATATATATATATATATAGTATAATATATATCTATATACGTATATTAGGCTACATATATACTCTTCTATTATACTATATATATATATTATACACGTACATTGAAAGCTACAGAAGCACAAAGTACTTTTTAATCACAGCGGCAATTAATGTCACATGTCAATCCTTATTATCATATTAACTAGTCGATAACTATGAATTAGCTGACCATCACGGATTGTGGTGAGTGAGGCCTCCAATGTCGGGGCCCTAACTAGGCCGGGGCCCCCAAATTGGCCGGGGGCATTAATTAGCACAGGTGTAAGGCCATCAGACCCACTTACCTGGGCCTGTGTTCCACCGCTCGGTTCCACTCCGTCGATAAAGCGACAGTATTGGACACCGCCGCCACCACACACCCTCCACAACCTGCCTTCCCACAACCTTCTCTATGCCACACACCTGCCCCGAGCTACTGTACCCACAGCCAATAATCTGGCCAGTTCATTCGTATATCTTAGGAGATTGCTCAATCCACTCTAGGTCCCGCCTCCAACGGCATCAATGGTATTGCTGACTTTGGTTTTACTGATTAAAAAGCGTTCAGGGATTGTGTTTGAGAGAGTTATATCTTGACTTCCTGTATTCCTCACGCTAAACACCCCAGTATCATGGCTGTCTACTGTATTTCTGCTTTTCCGTTTCTCGCTGATCCTGTCACCTCCGTTCTCTCTCTCCTCACTATCTCTCTTCTCGGCCCTCTACCACCCCACCCACTTCGTCTACCCCTTATTCTTCACCGGTTCCATGTCTGATCTGTCTACCTGCTGTCTCAGTTGCACTCTTGAACTACCCCTGATCTCTCTCTCTGTTCAGCTTGCACCGTCACCTGTTCTCCATCAGCACCTGTCCACCTCTGTCACGTTCCAACCCCAGCATGTTCACCTTGACCAACCACGACCACCACCACCCCACTCAACCAACCACCATCTTCTCCAGTCAACTGTTGCAGAAGCCCAGCCGTTACGTTATGCATACAATAGTAACCACCACTTAACTCGACGCCAAAATGATGATCCGTTTTTCTATTAAGTTTCTTAGATTAATTGCGTACACGCACTTTCCCCATGCTTCGTAGTTTGACCGTGCTGTGCAGTTCCGTCCCTCGTCACCTTGTGACCAGGAACAACGTAGGACTAAACCAATTTCACATACCACATAAACCATATTTCGACACTTCTCATACCTCACATTGAGGAACGCAGTATCGCCCCAAGATACAATCTCTCTGAACTTGCTGTTCTGAGTGTTCACCCTTCTTGAATGTTCAAGATCAAGGTGAACCACTTCACGATTGTATAAATCTTCTCCACGCGGTCGTACACTGCACTAACAAGGAACCATTCACTGTACCAGAGCAAGCAAGGTGAGTGACTGTGTGTGCACCGTCTTTACAGGTTCAACCCACCCCACACCAAGCACACACACACACATGAATACGCGAAATAAGCCTATGTACACGCCCACCTACATACACCTACATAAAGTACCCGAGCACCCCGGCAGGCACCCCCCCCCCCCCCCCCCCCCCCGGCCCCCCCCTTTTTTAACCCCCCCCCACCCCACCGACCCCCCGCCCCGCCCCCCCCCCCCCCCCAGCCAGGTCACTAGTGGTGGCTGCTGTCCACAATAGGGACTCCACGAGACCCTTTCACGACACCTACCCCCACCCACCCCAACATGCCAATACCCTCGACGGCTCGTTTAGCGTGTAACTGGCAGTTATGTAGCTCTGGACGACAGGCCCTCTGTAAAGCTGAGTGGTTCTTTCACCATACGTTTTAAGAAGTTGATAGTGGCATGTACGTGAGGAGTGTGTGAGTACACGCGTTGCACGCACGCACGCACGCACGCACCATTCCCCCTCCCTTCCTGCCATTAAGAGTTTTGGTCAACGTCCGGCTGGTCTTCTGGGGCTAGATTCACGAAAGCACTTACGCAAGCACTTACGGAACGTGTACATCTTTCCATAATCTTTGACGACTTTGGTAACATTTATTACACAGTTTCCACGGCACCGAAAACTTCCCATTCACTATCGTTATTGTTATGAACAGCCTCCTGGGCTTCGGAGCTCATTAACTGTTTAATACTTGTAAACAAGCCGCCAAAGATTGAGACAAGTGTACAGGTTGTAAGTGCTTGCGTAAGTGGTTCGTGAATCTGGCCCCTGGAACTTGAGCAATGTCTATCAAGACACTTAGATATTGTAAACAGGCGCACCTTGGCTGAATGGATATTGTGCCGGAGAAACTCATACCGAAGTTTTGACATATATCTGACTTTGTATTAAGACACGACAGAGAAAGTTGTGTGAACATCTTTCTAGATTAAAAACCAAACGAACTTTAACACGTTTTATCTAGAGACAGACACAGGACTATGGAGTCTAGCCAGAGTACCTAAGAGACGAGACCTGAAGAGTACTAAGAGACAGGGCACCTAGAAGGAGTACTAAGAGACAGTAGTACCTAAGAGACGAGATAAACAGTACCTAAGAGACAGTAGTACCTAAGAGACAGGAGTACCTAAGAGACAGGAATCACGAGAGTCACAGTAAGACGCAAGAAGAAGAGCCAGGGGAAGAAGCAGCATCCTTCAAGGATGACTACAGCTTCTTATCTATGCTCCATAACCAAACCGCAGTGGTAGAGTCCTATATGTCAATGTTGGTTTTAATGCAAATTTAATGAGGACAGTCGTTTAAGAGGCAGTCTGTTCTAGCCTCCAAGAAGACCTAGATGGGCTGACGAGGGCGAGAGATGGCTATTAGAAATCAATACCACAAAGTGTAAGGGTATAAAATGCGCCAAAGGGATACAGCTAGGAGACCAGCGAGCATGAGTAACACAATTTCCTAAAAATTCAGGATAAAGAAACAGGAATAAAATTATATAAAAACACTAATACAAGTGTTTTTTGTTTTAAAAAACAAATATTCTGCATACTTAGAAATACTATAATATATATATATATTATTTATATATGCAAATTAATAAGAAATATTATAATAAGAAACCGTCAGTAGCACTCACTAAGCTGGTTAAGCATTAGGGCAGTATTCAAGAATCCTCCGTTATAGAGTCAACTAGCGCCACTATACACTATCGAGGTGAGGCCAGCTCTGTCGCAGAGCCCACACCTCCGGGCACTCATAATAAGGGGGTACAGAGGTAGGCACACATAGGCGAGTACAAATGAGTGAGTATTCGCATGCACTCACGCAAAGTCACTCACTCACTCACTCACTTCACACGCTTCCTCTCACCAACTTCCTGTCATCAACACCCCCGTCATCAACACCCCGTCATCAACACCCCGTCATCAACACCCCGTCATCAACATCAACAATCTAAACCAACTAACAATCATTTGTATTTATGAAAGAGAACAATATAAAAACAGGAGCCCATTTACGAGCATCAGGCTTGAAATAGGGGAAATGGGATTACAGGTTCCACTGTCTAACACAATGGGAGAGTTAGAAACCAAATTGAAGGTTTCCACTGAGATTTAACACCGCAGAAGCTTGAAACCATTCGGAGCCAACATATGAGTCATACTCATCCTCCGCCCTGAGGATGAGTATGTACACGCCATGTACACGTACATTAATGAGTATAGCACTTCGCGGGTTAGCCAGAGGCTTAGGGGCCCGCGGGTGAACATCCCTGCAAAGACAACGAATTAATATTTCATCACATTTCATCAACACCCGCGTCATCAACATCAACACTCAGCCCCCCCTCTCTACACCCCCTCTCTACACCCCCCTCTACACCCCCCCTGCTTGATCAACAGGTGGGCACTCACCCACTACTCACTGGTGAATGCACACACACCCACTGAATGGTATTAATGAGGGGGAGTAATCAGGGGAAGGTTTGCCATCCATGACTGCAAATTAACATGCCAATAAATTATATCATCTCTTTCTGAGCGGAACCCTGACGCGTGGGAATGATCAAGACTAATTCGACCATGGGGCCGGGTGGAGCCGGGTGGGGGGCCGGTGGGCACCGGTAAGTGGGGGGGGTGGGGGGCCGGGTAGGGCCGGGGTGGAGCCGGGTGTCCACTTGACTATTAATTATGTGACTGTTAGAGATGAATTTGTGAGGTTTGATTGACTCTAAGGTCTAAATAGCTGATCCGAGACTATTTACGGGTTATAGATGCCCGAAACTGAATGGGTCGAATGTACTCTCCTAGTTGTATTTACTATAGGCCGTGTTGGCTGGAGGGATGTCGAGCTTCAGCTCCTCACCTTTCCTCCCAATAATATATCCAGTAGTTAGTACTGAATATACATGTTGGGTTCACGTTTGGAACCGTGATGACAAATGTTTAAAACAGTCATGGGGGGCTGTTTCCAAAGTCTCTTCTTCTTCATTTACCATGTTAATTCATCAAAGTATTTTGTATATCGTGATTATGTCACCATTGTCTCCTACTCGACAATACCACGTAGTCGACAACTTCCCTCAGTCGACCCATGTGTTATAATCATTGATCAACCATAAAAAAAAGAAACATAAAGAAAATTCAACGAACGTTGAATTCAGCAAATACAGCCCCGCCCCCATATAATATTTATGTTTACACACAACACAGCTTGTAAACGGTCTCTTTAACAGCTATTTTGTGGGGCTGTTTTGGGCAATTGAGCCCAAACGCTTCCCAGTTTATGGGATTAATGGCAGCTTTATGCTAATGGCGTCGCTGTGTAACGTAAGCTCTCTATTAGCATCTGTAATAGGGGGAACACGTGAGAAAATTGGTGGATGAATGTCTATTATACATATTTACATACATATATATATATATATTATATATATATATGTATATGTATATAACAGGATAATCTTGCTCTGCATTCTCATTGGATGGCCGGGTAGTTCTCGCTTAGTCGCGTAGATGATAGGAGCCCCTTTGATGAAACCTGGGCTGTTTATAATTGTACAAGAGTGCTTGATGTGAAGTGCTTTGGCTATGTCTAACCTAACTGTTCCCCCCCCCCCATGCTATATTTGCCAGTTATTTAATGCTATATATATATCGCTGGTCAGATCACTCTGGTGGGGGGTGATCTGGCTATATAGGGAAATGCTATGATATTTGTAGAAGTGATGTTGCCTAAGTTTGTCAGACAGGTCGAAAGAGATGTTGTTGTGCCCAATGGAGCCAATGCAGACTGGACGGCAAGATCCCCTCCCCCCTTCAAGGTGTCTTACAATGCACAAACTGCAAGGCTTCTATGCAACATCACGTAATTTATATTCACCCCACACCATCATCAGAGGGACTCTGATGATGGTGTGTGGGGTGAATATAAATTACGTGATGTTGCATAAAAGCCTTGCAGTTTGTGCATTGTAAGACACCTTGAAGGGGGGAGGGGATCTTGCCGTCCAGTCTGCATTGGCTCCATTGGGCACAACAACATCTGCTTTCGACCTGTCTGACAAACTTAGGCAACATCACTTCTACAAATATCATAGCATTTCCCTATATAGCCAGATCACCCCCCACCCAGAGTGATCCTGACCAGCGATATATATATCAAAATAACTGGCAAATATAGCATGGGGGGGAACAGTTAGGTTAGACATAGCCAACGCACTTCACATCAAGCACTCTTGTACAATTATAAAACAGCCCAGGTTTCATCAAAGGGGATCCTATCATCTACGCGACTAAGCGAGAACTACCCGGCCATCCAATGAGAATGCAGAGCAAGATTATCCTGTTATATACCATATACTATATATATAAATTTATATATCTCGTTGTTTACTTTACAGAGTAAGTCAGATATCTTGTTTATATTACAGAGTAAGTCTGATATCTTGTTTATCTTGCAGAGTAAGTCAGATATCTTGTTACAGATAAACAACAAGAGTTGTTTATCTGACCTTAATCTATCCCGTTACCGTCTGTTTGGCTACACCTGTCCTTGTCTGTCTGTCTGTCTGTCTGTCTGTCTATCTGTCTCTCTCGCTGTCCCCTACATGTCCCACTCGACCCGTCCCCTGCCTGTCCCACTCGACCCGTCCCCCTGCCTGTCCCACTCGACCCGTCCCTTGCCTGTCCCACTCGACCCGTCCCTTGCCTGTCCCACTCGACCCGTCCCCCTGTCTGTCCCACTCGACCCGTCCCTTGCCTGTCCCACTCGACCCGTCCCCTTGCCTGTCCCACTCGACCCGTCCCTTGCCTGTCCCACTCGACCCGTCCCCCTGCCTGTCCCACTCGACCCGTCCCTTGCCTGTCCCACTCGACCCGTCCCCTTGCCTGTCCCACTCGACCCGTCCCTTGCCTGTCCCACTCGACCCGTCCCCTTGCCTGTCCCACTCGACCCGTCCCCTTGCCTGTCCCACTCGACCCGTCCTCCTGCCTGTCCCACTCGACCCGTCCCTTGCTTGTCCCACTCGACCCGTCCCTTGCCTGTCCCACTCGACCCGTCCCTTGCCTGTCCCACTCGACCCGTCCTCCTGCCTGTCCCACTCGACCCGTCCCTTGCCTGTCCCACTCGACCCGTCCCTTGCCTGTCCCACTCGACCCGTCCCCTTGCCTGTCCCACTCGACCCGTCCCTTGCTTGCCTGTCCCACTCGACCCGTCCCTTGCCTGTCCCACTCGACCCGTCCTCCTGCCTGTCCCACTCGACCCGTCCCTTGCCTGTCCCACTCGACCCGTCCCTTGCCTGTCCCACTCGACCCGTCCCTTGCCTGTCCCACTCGACCCGTCCCCTTGCCTGTCCCACTCGACCCGTCCCTTGCTTGCCTGTCCCACTCGACCCGTCCCTTGCCTGTCCCACTCGACCCGTCCCTTTGCCTGTCCCACTCGACCCGTCCCTTGCTTGCCTGTCGTGGATCTGAACGCGTTAAAAATGATCGAGAAAAACTTGTACCGACACGGAAGTGGCCGCGTTGTGCGCCCGCGCGCCTTTGTGGAGGTTTTTGTGACTGCGTTAATTTACGAACGTGTGTGTGTGTGTGTGTGTGTGTGTGTGTGTGTGTGGTGTGTGTGTGTGTGTGTGTGTGTGTGTGTGTGTGTGTGTGTGTGTGTGTGTCCTTCTAACGTCTCTGTGGCTCATGTGGGTACTCAGTTTCCACCTGTGTCCCCTTGTTCGCGTCCCACCAGTGTTGAATAGTTTATCCTTGTTTACCCGGTCGATTCCCTGAGGATTTTGAAGGTTGTGATCATGTCTCCCCTTACTCTTCTGTCTTCCAGTGTCGTAAGGTGCATTTCCCGCAGCCTTTCCTCGTAACTCATGCCTCTTAGTTCTGGGACTAGTCTAGTGGCATACCTTTGGACTTTTTCCAGCTTCGTCTTGTGCTTGACAAGGTACGGGCTCCATGCTGGGGCTGCATACTCCAGGATTGGTCTTACATATGTGGTATACAAGGTTCTGAATAATTCCTTACACAGGTTCCTGAACGCTGTTCTGATGTTAGCCAGCCTCGCATATGCCGCAGATGTTATCCTTTTTATGTGGGCTTCAGGAGACAGGTTTGGTGTGATATCAACTCCTAGATCTTTCTCTCTGTCCGTTTCATTAAGTACTTCATCTCCTATTCTATATCCTGTGTCTGGCCTCCTGTTTCCACTGCCTAGTTTCATTACTTTGCATTTACTCAGGTTGAACTTCAACAGCCATTTGTTGGACCATTCACTCAGTCTGTCTAGGTCATCTTGTAGCCTCCTACTATCGTCCTCAGTTTCAATCCTCCTCATAATTTTTGCATCATCGGCAAACATTGAGAGAAACGATTCTATACCCTCTGGGAGATCATTTACATATATCAGAAACAGTATAGGTCCAAGGACTGACCCCTGCGGGACTCCACTCGTAACGTCTCGCCAATCTGAGACCTCACCCCTCACACTGACTCGTTGTCTCCTGTTGCTTAGGTACTCCTCTATCCAATGGAGTACTTTCCCTTTCACTCCAGCCTGCATCTCCAGCTTTTTCACTAGCCTCTTGTGTGGCACTGTATCAAAGGCTTCCTGACAATTCAAAAATATGCAGCCTGCCCACCCTTCTCTTTCTTGCCTTATTTTTGTTGCCTGGGTGTGTGAGTGTGTGAGTGTTTGTTACCTTCTAATTAAAGCATGACTTCACTGAGTATTAATGGGGAAAGTGTGTTAAGAAAATGAGTAATTGATTTAGAAACCAATTGAGTAAGCAAGCAAGGAGGTCACAGGGTAATTAATCAAACACGCAAGTCAATTAGTCTCCAATTAATTATTGTGTTTGCAGACGAGTAGGTAGGTAGGTTGATGGGTTGATAGGTAGGTAGGTTGATAGGTAAGTAGGCAGGTAGGTAAGTAGGCAGTTAGGTAAGTAATCAGATAAGTATGTAAATAAATAGGCAGATAAGTAGGTAAGCAGATACGTGTTGGCTGGGGAGTAGATCAGTAGGCAAGGTAGGTAATAACCTACCTACCTACCCACCTACCTACCTACCTACCAGATATCCCAGAGGGTATAGACTCGTTCCTCTCATTGTAGGTTATCATAACTAACCAGCAAAAGAGCATTTCATCACTCTGAGATTAACAAATTCAGACAACCTGCGCACGGTTTTGACTCTTCAGGCATTTGTTCTAAGGCAGCCGAGGAGTTCAAAGCCAGAATGAACTTGAAGAACAAACGTTCATATCGCGAACTTGAGGACCTCTGACCCTCCCCCTCCCTCCCGCCAAAAGTTGGGACAACGCAGGTCCTCCAACGCCACCAATTTCCCAAATAGGCTGCAAATCCCACAGTTATCTGGGTACGTTGTATCTGGTTGGGTGGGACGCTGCTGTCATGCGCAGGTTGACAGCAAACTGGGTGGAGGAGTACCTGGCCGTCATGAAG
>WNGS01164863.1:12427-28220 GCA_020271785.1 Procambarus virginalis
GCTTACATCCCCAAGTGGGCATTTGAAGGCATAGACGACATTGGTCTCTTTCAAAGCGTTCTGCTTTGTGTCTGGAGAGTTTCTCATGGTAGGTTGGCAGTTTTCTTGGTTTTATAGTAAATCGTCAATTGTATCTTCTGATTTTTGTCTGTAGGATAACGTTTCTATTAACAATATCTTTCAGGACCCTTTCCTCCGTTTTATGAGCTGTGGAGAAGAAGTTCCTGTAAAATAGTCTAATAGGGGGTATAGGTGTTGTGTTAGTTGTATCTTCAGAGGTTGCATGGCGTTTCACTTTCCTTCTTATGATGTCTTCAATGAAACCATTGGAGAAGCCGTTGTTGACTAGGACCTGCCTTACTCTACAGAGTTCTTCGTCGACTTGCTTCCATTCTGAGCTGTGGCTGAGAGCACGGTCGACATAAGCGTTAACAACACTCCTCTTGTACCTATCTGGGCAGTCACTGTTGGCATTTAGGCACATTCCTATGTTTGTTTCCTTAGTGTAGACTGCAGTGTGGAAACCTCCGCTCCTTTCCATGACTGTTACATCTAGAAAGGGCAGCTTCCCATCCTTCTCCATCTCGTAAGTGAAACGTAACACAGAATTCTGCTCAAACGCTTCTTTCAGCTCCTGCAGATGTCTGACATCAGGTACCTGTGTAAAATGTCGTCAACATACCTGCAGTATATGGCCGGTTTCAAGTTCAAGTCGACTAAGACTTTTTCCTCAATAGTACCCATGTAGAAGTTTGCAAACAGGACGCCTAGGGGAGAACCCATAGCGACCCCATCTACTTGCTTATACATGTGCCCATCGGGCTCAAGAAGGGTGCCTCCTTAGTACAAGCTTGGAGTAGTTTCCTCAGGATATTTTCTGGCATGTCAAGGGGAGTACAGGCCGGGTCTCGATACACTCGGTCCACTATCATCCCGATTGTTTCATCCACAGGTACGTTGGTGAACAGTGATTCTACGTCCAACGATGCTCTTATCCCTGTAGCCCGTGTTCCCCGCAGTAAGTCAACAAATTCCTTCGGGGATTTCAGGCTGAAGTTGCACGGGACATAAGGAGTCAGTAAGCCGTTGAGTCGTTTCGCCAGTCTGTACGTGGGTGTGGGTATCTGGCTGATAATTGGCCGAAGTGGGTTTCCAGGCTTATGCGTTTTGACGTTTCCATACGCATATCCAGGTTTATATTCTCCAATAATCTTTGGCAGGTGGAGTCCGGATTTCTTGGCATTCACAGTTTCAATCAACTTGTTGACCTTTGTTTTCAATTCGGCTGTAGTGTCCTTCGTTACCCTTTGGAATTTAGTTTGGTCAGAGAGTATGTGGTTCATTTTCGCCAGATATTCGTCTTTCTTAAGGATGACGTATATTGGCGACTTGTCGCCTCTCCTGACAACTATCTCCTTGTTCTCACGAAGGCTCTTGGCTGCCGCTTTGAGCTCGGGGGTCAGTATGGTACTTCTGTAGTTGCCTCGATTCTTTCCTCCTTCTGCATTAAGTTCAGCTTGTAAGGTGTCTTTGGTGAATTATTTATATCATTATATATCATTATATATCATTATATCATTATATATATCATTATATATATATCATTATATATATATAATGTTAAATCCTGCGGTTGGTGATGCTGCACAAGATCTTCTTATGGAACTAACAAGGTTCGTTAACATGTGCCTGGCTGGTGATATACCTGAGGTCATCAGGCCTCTCTTTTTCGGTGCCTCCCTCTGTGCTCTCAAAAAGAAGGACGATGGAATCAGGCCAATCGCTGTTGGCAACACTCTCCGACGCCTGATTGCCAAGGCTGCTACGAGGGTTGTCAGCCAGCAAGCGGCTGAATTACTGAAACCAATCCAGCTAGGATTTGGAATCCCCCAAGGCTGTGAAGCGGCTGCCCATGCAGCACGAGCATACATCACCAACATTTCTGATGAAAAGGCCCTGCTCAAACTGGATTTTAAGAATGCCTTCAACATGGTCAGAAGAGATGCAGTACTTTGTGCCGTATATCGCCATTTCCGGCCCCTCTACCCGTTCATACTATCGTGCTACAGTGGTGAGTCAAAACTGCTCTTTGGTGAACATGAAATCAGATCATGTGAAGGCGTTCAGCAAGGTGATCCTCTTGCTCCCCTTCTTTTCTGCTTAGTCTTAAAAGAAATCACCGAAAGCTTGTCCAGCGAGTTCAACATCTGGTTTTTGGATGATAGCACTATAGCTGGCACCGTAGACGACCTCTTGGCAGACATCAGGAAAATAAGGGAGCAAGAAGTAAGCCTGGGTCTTGTCCTGAACCCTTCCAAGTGTGAAGTAGTCTCCTCCAACCAAGACATCGTAGCTAGAATAAGGTCTGCCTTGCCTGGAGCCCATGTCATTAGGGCCGAGAACAGCACCCTCCTTGGAGCCCCCCTCGGGTCTAATGCCATTGAGGAGATCCTTGACAAGAAAATCGCAGACCTTAGGAGGATGGAAGACAGAATAGGTGACATCGATGCCCACGATGCTTTTTATCTCCTCACCAAATGCCTATCCCTTCCGAGGCTAACCTACTTTCTGAGGTGCGCCCCATCTTACGACAACCGAAAGCTTGAAGAGTATGACCTCTTACTGAAGACCATGCTGGAAAAAGTTGTTAATCTCTCCCTCAACGAGTGCCAGTGGAAACAAGCCACTCTTCCTGTTAGGCTCGGTGGCTTGGGTGTCCGCACTGCCACCCAAATTGCTGTCCCAGCCTTCCTGTCTTCCTCCTCAGCATCAGATGACCTGGTTAAGGAAATTCTACCTGACACCCTCAGTGATGTAGTGGGGATACAGGACCCCCACTACACGGAATGCGACACGAAATGGGGTGCCATGGCAGACCCAGCACTCAGACCAGCCATGCCGAAAGCCAAGAAACAATCCAGTTGGGACAGCCCCATTGCAGACAAAGAAGCCACAGCTTTGCTGGAGGCAGCAACAACCCCCAGTGATCGTGCACGCCTCACAGCTGTGCAGGCTCCCCATGCAGGGGACTTCCTTTTGGCAGTCCCTATGTCTGCGACAGGCACACGTCTTGATCCGCAGGAGCTCCGTATTGCAGTCGCTCTCCGTCTTGCTGCCCCTATCCACACTGTTCATAGGTGTATTTGCGGCGAGGCAGATGCTGACGAATATGGATTGCATGGCCTGCACTGTGGAAAATCTGGTGGTTGGCACACTAGACACGACGAAGTAAACGACATCATTAAAAGAAGCCTTGCCTCTGCCCAGTGTCCAGCGGAGAGAGAGCCCCGCAACCTTCTGAACCGTGACTCTGTTAGCTTTGCCGGCCGACCAGACGGAATCACACTGCGTCCGTGGAAGGGTGGCAGACAGTTGGCATGGGACTATACTTGCGTATCCACCCTGGCAGCCACATACATCAACCTCTCTGCCGGCACAGCAGGAGCCGCGGCGACACACAGAGAAAGAGACAAGTCAGCCAAGTATAGGCAATTAGATCATCGGTACAACTTCGTTCCAATAGGGTCTGAGACCCTAGGCCCATGGGGAGAGAGTGCAAGAAGGTTTCTAAAGGATCTTGGTTCCAAGCTCATTGACACCACAAGAGACCCTAGAGCGGCAAGTTTTCTCTTTCAGCGCCTCAGTGTCGCGATCCAGAGGGGGAATGCTCGCTGCATCCTCGGTTCCTGCCCAACGTCGGAGGAGTTCGAGGAAATCTACAGCCTCTAGGAAGCGAACTATTTTTGTGTCCTCTTAATGCTCATTTTTTTGTATACAATCAGATATGTAACTGTATAACCTTGCTTAATAAAGTGTACACCATAAAAAAGGGGGGTGGTAGGAGAAGCGAACACCCTCATGTATTCAGAGTTAAATGGCAAGTTTTTCCCTGAATGCTCTGTGTTCCCTTCTCTGAGGCTGTGGGTCCCTATAATTGCACCAGAGGTGGTACCCCCCTATATATATATATATATATATATATATATATATATATATATATATATATATATATATATATATATATATACCGTCGTGACCCCCAGAGGGTGACCCCACACACTGACCTGAGGACCGTCGTGACCCCAGCGGGTGACCCCACACACTGACCTGAGGACCGTCGTGACCCCAGAGGGTGACCCCACACACTGACCATGACTTTTCCTTATTAATAAAGTCCTCAATTTAGTAATTTATATTAATAGTTTGAATAAAGAAAAATAACCATTATAATTCTTTATACCATAATCAATGGTTAATTACCATATTCATAATTATCAGCCATAGGAAACTACAATATTATCCTGCTGTAATAACCGCTCATAATTATCTCGTGTAATAACCAACTGAAAATAATAGCAGCAATAACCGGAAGTAATAACCTTCTGCAAAAGTTTGACATAATAACTCACCCTAATAATCTCAAGTAATAACACATAATTATAACCTGACACAAAAACGTGTAAATATAAAATCAAAGTTATTTCTCCCCGTAATATCTTGCAGAAATAATAAAGCACAAAAACGTGTTGTAACCCCCTATATAACAACTTCCTCATAACTCCGCGCCCCAATAACTGCCTTAATATCTTCCCGTCATAACTTTCCGAATTAACCTTTTTCTAATAGCCTGGTGTAATTACCTGCAACAACATCGAACGTGTTTAAATGATCACTTTAAATGATCACCAGTTGTTAAAACTTCCCTAGTAACCTGTTATAATAATCCGCCTCACTATTCAGCATCAATATAAAGAAAGACCAAGCTGGAATAACAACCTGTTCTCAAAACAAGCACTTAAACCCTCCAGTGATCATAACTGGTTTTTTTTTGCAGGGATATTCCTGCGCGGGCCCTAAGCCACTGGCTGGCCCACTGCGCGGGCCCTAAGCCACTGGCTGGCCCACTGCGCGGGCCCTAAGCCTCTGGCTGGCCCACTGGGCGGGCCCTAAGCCACTGGCTGGCCCACTGCGCGGGCCCTAAGCCTCTGGCTGGCCCACTGGGCGGGCCCTAAGCCACTGGCTGGCCCACTGCGCGGGCCCTAAGCCACTGGCTGGCCCACTGCGCGGGCCCTAAGCCTCTGGCTGGCCCACTGCGCGGGCCCTAAGCCTCTGGCTGGCCCACTGCGCGGGCCCTAAGCCTCTGGCTGGCCCACTGGGCGGGCCCTAAGCCTCTGGCTGGCCCATTGCGCGGGCCCTAAGCCTCTGGCTGGCCCACTGCGCGGGCCCTAAGCCTCTGGCTGGCCCACTGCGCGGGCCCCAAGTCACTGGCTGGCCCACTGCGCGGGCCCTAAGCCTCTGGCTGGCCCACTGCGCGGGCCCTAAGCCACTGGCTGGCCCACTGCGCGGGCCCAAAGCTCTGGCTGGCCCACTGCGCGGGCCCTAAGCCTCTGGCTGGCCCACTGCGCGGGCCCTAAGCCTCTAGCTGGCCCACTGCGCGGGCCCTAAGCCTCTGGCTGGCCACTGCGCGGGCCCTAAGCCTCTTGCTGGCCCACTGCGCGGGCCCTAAGCCACTGGCTGGCCCACTGCGCGGGCCCTAAGCCTCTGGCTGGCCCACTGCGCGGGCCCTAAAGCCACTGGCTGGCCCCACTGCGCCCAGCCCTAATGCCTCTGGCTGGCCCACTGCGCGGGCCCTAAGCCTCTGGCTGGCCCACGTGCGTGGGCCCTAAGCCTCTGGCTTGGCCCCTGCAACGGGCCCTAAGTCTCTTGCTGGCCCACTGCGCTGGCCCTAAGCCTCGGCTGGCCTCACTGCGCTGGCCCTAAGCCTCTTGCTGGCCCACTGTGCGGGCCCGAAGCCTTCTGGCTGGCCCACTGCCGGGCCCTAAGCCTCTGGCTGGCCCACTGGGCGGGCGCCCTAAGCCTGGCTGGCCTTACTGGGTCGGGCCCTAAGCCTCTAGCTGGCCACTGTGCGGGCCCTAACCTTCTGGCTGGCAGACTGCGCGGGCCCTAAGCCGTTGGCTGGCCCACTTGCGCGGGCCCTAAGACCACTGGCTGGCCCACTGCGTGGGCCCTAAGCCACTGGCTGGCCTACTGCGCGGGCCCTACAGTCCTCTGGCTGGCCCACTGGTCGCGGGCCCCAAGCCTCTGTCTGGCCCACTGGGCGTGCCCAAAGACCAGCTGGCTGGCCCACTGCGCGGTCCCTAAGCCTTTGGCTGGCCCAATGGGCGAGCCCTAAGCCTCTGGCGGGACCACTGCGCGGGCCCTAAGGCCTCTGGCTGTCCCACTGGCGCGGGGCCCTAAGCCTCTGGCTGGCCACTCTGCGCGGGCCCTAAGGCCTCTGGCTGGCCAGCTGCGCGGGCCCTAAGCCACGGCGGGGCCACTGCGCGGGCCCTAAGAAGGAGCCTCTGGCTGGCCCACTGCGCGGGCTCTAAGCCGCTGGCTGGCCCACTGCGTGCCGGGCCCTAAAGACCTCTGGCTGGCCCACTGCGGCGGCCCTAAGCCTCTGCTGGCCCACGTTGCGCGGGCCCTAGCCTCTGGCTGGCCCACTGCGCGTGGGGCCCTAAGCCTCATGGCTGGCCCACTGCGGCGGGCCTCTAAGCCTCTGGCTGGCCCACTGGGGGACTGCGGGCCCTAAGCCGTCGGGCTGGCCCACTGCGGCGGGCCCTAAGCCTGTGGCTGGCCCACTGCTCGGGCCCTAAGCCTCGGGCTAGCCCACTGCGCGGGCTATACGAGCCTCTGGCTGGCCCACTGGCGGGGCCCTAAGTCTCTGGCTGGCCGACTGTGCGGGCCCTAAGCCGCGGGCTGGCCCAGTGGGCGGGCCTTAAGCCTGTGGCTGGTCCACTTGGCGGGCCCTAAGCCGCTGGCTGGCCCACTAATGTTGCTTGTTTCTGTTTAACTTCGGCGGAGTATGAGTAATTTAATGACTCGTATCGTCGCTTTAGTAAGATTTTGCCATATGGGTTTAACAATTTCTGCTCTGGGTTGAATCTAAGTTGAAATCTTATGGGGTTGTAACTGTGCACTGTTTAGATAATGTTCCAGTGGGTCTGTTGGGGCAGTTCTCATCTCTCCACAGTGCTGATATTTATATAACTGTTGTGATCATAACTTGCAGTAATAACCTGTAACAAAAGCCTGTTGTACTAATAGCAATTAGTAATAAGCACAATAAATACCCTGTTGTAATAATGCAAATAAACTATAATCCTTTTGGTAATTATACAATTCCTTAATAGCCCTGAATGTAATTAATACACTTGCGGTATGTAAATATTCAATAATAATCCTCTTGTAGAATAGATCTGCAGTAATAACTAACAATAATAGCCTGTTGTAATAATTACCCTGCAGTAATAATCTAAAAAAATTGCCCCTTGTTATAATAACCCATAGTAATAACCTTCAATAATTGACCATACTAATTATAACCCGTAGAAATTTTGATATAAAATATTAAGTATCTGTTGTTGTTTGAGATTCATTCTACTGGAAACAAAAAAGTTTCAAGTAGCAGCGGGCTATGGGCTCACCATAGCCCGGGCTACTTGAAACTTTTTTGTTCCGAGTAGATGAATCTCAAACAACAACAACAGATACTTAATATTTTATATCAAAATTTCTACGGGTTATAATTAGTATGGTCAATTATTGAAGGTTATTACTATGGGTTATTATAACAAGGGGCAATTTTTTTAGATTATTACTGCAGGTAATGTATTACAACAGGCTATTATTGTAGGTTATTACGGCAGATTATTATGACAAGAGATATTATTGAATATTATTACCGCAAGTTATAATTACATCAGGCTATTAATGAATTGTATAATTACAACAGGATATAGTTTATTTGTATTATTACAACAGGTATTTATTGTTGCTTATTACTAATTGCTATTAGTACAACAGGCTTTTGTTACAGGTTATTACGGCAAGTTATGATCACAACAGTTATATAAATATCAGCACTGTGGAGAAAAGCCAACAGACCCACTGGAACATTATCTAACACAGTTGCCAGTTACAAACCCATTAGATTCAACTTAGATTCAACAGAGCATAAATTGTTAAACACATATGGGCAAAATCTTACTAAAGCGACCATACGCGTCTATAATAATACTCATACCCGCCAAGTAAAAACAGAGAACACCAACACTTAGTGGGCCAGCCAGAGGCTTAGGCACCGCCCAGTGGGCCAGCCAGTGGCTTAGGGCTGCGCCGTGGGCCCAGCCAGAGGCTTAGGGGCCGCGCAGTGGGCCAGCCGAGGCTTAGAGCCCGCGCAGTTGGCCAGCCAGAGCTTAGGGCGCAGTCCCGCAGGGCACCGCGAGTGGGCCAGCCAGGAGGCTTAGGGCCCGCGCAGTGGGCCAGCCCAGAGGCTTAGGGCCCGCGCAGTTGGGCCAGCCAAGGCTTAGGGGGACCCGCCGCAGTGGGGCAGCCAGAGTGCTAGGGCCCCCGCGCAGTGGGCCACCAGAGGCTTAGGGCCCGCGCAGTGGGGCCAGCCAGAGGCTTAGGCCCGCCGCAGTGGGGCCAGCCAGAGGCTTAGTAGACCGCGCAGGGTGGGCAGCCAGAGGCTTAGGCCCGCGCAGTGGGCCAGCCAGTGGCTTAGGGCCCGCAGCAGTGGGCCAGCCCAGAGGCCTTAGGGCCCCGCAGTGGCCAGCCAGAGGCTTAGGCCCGCGCAGACTGGGTGCCCAGCCAAGAGGCTTAGGGCCCGCGCAGTGGGACCGCCAGAGGCTTAGGGCTCGCGCAGTGGGCCAGCCAGAAGCTTAGGGCCCGCGCAGTGGGCCACTGCTTCCCAGTGGGACAGCGGGCCTTAGGTTCCAAAAAACGCGCAGTGGGCGCAGGCCAGTTAGAGCTTGGGCTCCGCCGAGTGGGACCACTAGCCAATGGCTTAGGGCCCGGCTGCAGTGGGCCAGCCAGGGCTTGAGGGCCGCGCGCCGTAGCCCGTGGCTAGGGCCCAAGCTTAGGGCCAGCGCAGTGGTCCAGCCAGAGCTTAGGCCCGCCCAGTGGGCCAGCCAAGGGCTTAGGGCCCGCCAGTAGGGGGAGAGGGGCACAGACCAGGGCTTAGGGCCCGCCCAGTGGGCCAGCCGAGGCTTAGGGCCCGCGCAGTGGCCAGCCAGAGGGCTTAGGGCCCGCCAGTGGGCCAGCCAGAGCTTAGGGCCCGTCGGCATGGGCCAGCCAGAGGCTTAGGGCCCGCGGTAAGGGGGCCAGCCAGAGGCTTAGGGCCGTGCAGTGGGCCAGCCAGAGGCTTAGGGCCCACGCATGGGCCAGCCAGAGGCTTGGGCCCGCGGCAGTGGGCCAGCCAGAGGCTTAGGGCGGCGCAGTGGCCAGCCAGTGGCTGTTAGGGCCCGCGCAGTGGGCCAGCCCAGAATGCTTAGGGCCCGCGCAGTGGGCCAGCCAGAGGTCCTTAGGGCCCGCGAATGGGCCAGCCAGAAGGCTAGGGCCCGCATGGCAGCCAAGGTAGGCCGCGCAGTGGGCCAGCCAATGGCTTAGGGCCCGCGCAGTGGGCCAGCAGAGGCTTAGGGCCCGCGTCAGTGGGCCGCAGACAGAGGCTTAGGGCCCGCGCAGTGGGCCTACGAGGCTAGGGCCCGCGCAGTGGCCAGCCAGAGGCTTAGGGCCCGCGCAGTGGGCCAGCCAGAGCTTAGGGCCCAGGTGGGCAGCCCAGGCTGATGGGCCCCAGTGGGCAGCCAGAGGCTAGGGGCCGGCAGTGGGCCAGCAGAGGCCTGGGCCCGCGCAGTGGGCCAGTCCAGATGACTTAGGGCCCGCAGTGGGCCAGCCAGAGGCTTAGGGCCCGCGCAGTGGGCCAGCCAGAGGCTTAGGCCCGCGCACAGTGGGCCAGCCAGAGGCTTAGGGCCCGCGCAGGCAGCCAGAGGCTTAGGGCCCGCGCAGTGGCCACAGAGGCTTAGTGGCCCGCGCAGTGGGCCAGCCAGTGGCTTAGGGCCGCGCAGTGGGCAGCCATGGCTTAGGGCCCGCCCAGTGGGCCAGCCGAGGCTTAGGGCCCGCCAGTGGCCAGCGTGGCTAGGGCCCGCCCAGTGGGCCCAGCCGAGGCTTAGGGCCCGCGCAGTGGGCCAGCCAGTGGCTTAGGGCCCGCGCAGTGGGCCAGCCAGTGGCTTAGGGCCCGCGCAGGAATATTCCTGCAAAAAAAAACCATTAGTGATCACTGGAGGGTTTAAGTGCTTGTTTTGAGAACAGTTTGTTATTCCACAGCTTGGTCTTTCTTATATTGATGCTGAATAGTGAAGCGGGTTATTATAACAGGTTACTAGGGAAGTTTTAACAACTGGTGATCATTTAAAGTGATCATTTAAACACGTTCGATGTTGTTGCAGGTATTACACCAGGCTATTAGAAAAAGGTTAATTCGGAAAGTTATGACGGGAAGATATTAAGGCAGTTATTGGGGCGCGGAGTTATGAGGAAGCTGTTATATAGGGGTTACAACACGTTTTTGTGCTTTATTATTTCTGCAAGATTACGGGAGAAATAACTTTGATTTTATATTTACACGTTTTTGTGTCAGGTTATAATTATGTGTTATTACTTGAGATTATTAGGGTGAGTTATTATGTCAAACTTTTGCAGAAGGTTATTACTTCCGGTTATTGCTGCTATTATTTTCAGTGGGTTATTACACGAGATAATTATGAGCGGTTATTACAGCAGGATAATATTGTAGTTTCCTATGGCTGATAATTATGAATATGGTAATTAACCATTGATTATGGTATAAAGAATTATAATGGTTATTTTTCTTTATTCAAACTATTAATATAAATTACAAATTGAGGACTTTATTAATAAGGAACAGTCATGGTCAGTGTGTGGGGTCACCCTCTGGGGTCACGACGGTCCTCAGGTCAGTGTGTGGGGTCACCCGCTGGGGTCACGACGGTCCTCAGGTCAGTGTGTGGGGTCACCCTCTGGGGTCACGACGGTATATATATATATATATTAATATATATATATATATATATATCATATATATATATATATATATATATATATATAGGGGGGTACCACTCTGGTGCAATTATAGGGACCCACAGCCTCAAGAAGGGAACACAGAGCATTCAGGGAAAAACTTGCCATTTAACTCTGAATACATGAGGGTGTTCGCTTCTCCTACCACCCCCTTTTTTATGGTGTACACTTTATTTGCAAGGTTATACAGTTACATATCTGATTGTATACAAAAAAATGAGCATTAAGAGGACACAAAAAATAGTTCGCTCCTAGATGCTGTAGTTTCATCGAACTCCTCCGACGTTGGGCAGGAACCCGAGGATGCAGCGAGCATTCCCCCTCTGGATCGCGACATGAGGCTGAGGCGCTGAAAGAAAAACTTGCCGCTCTAGGGTCTCTTGTGGTGTCAATGAGCTTGGAACCAAGATCCTTATAGAACCTTCTTGCACTCTCTCCCCATGGGCCTAGGGTCTCAGACCCTATTGGACGAAGTTGTACCGATGATCTAATTGCCTATACTTGGCTGACTTGCTCTTTCTCTGTGTGTCGCCGCGGCTCCTGCTGTGCCGGCAGAGAGGTTGATGTATGTGGCTGCCAGGGTGGATACGCAAGTATAGTCCCATGCCACGGTCTGCCACCCTCCACGGACGCAGTGTGATTCCGTCTGGTCGGCCGGCAAAGCTAACAGAGTCACGGTTCAGTAGGTTGCGGGGCTCTCTCTCCGCTGGACACTGGGCAGAGGCAAGGCTTCTTTAATGATGTCGTTTACTTCGTCGTGTCTAGTGTGCCAACCACCAGATTTTCCACAGTGCAGGCCATGCAATCCATGATTCGTCAGCATCTGCCTCGCCGCATTTACACCTATGAACAGTGTGGATAGGGGCAGCAAGACGGAGAGCGACTGCAATCGGAGCTCCTGCGGATCAAGACGTGTGCCTGTCGCAGACATAGGGACTGCCAAAAGGAAGTCCCCTGCATGGGGAGCCTGCACAGCTGTGAGGCGTGCACGATCACTGGGGGTTGTTGCTGCCTCCAGCAAAGCTGCGCTTCTTTGTCTGCAATGGGGCTGTCCCAACTGGATTGTTTCTTGGCTTTCGGCATGGCTGGTCTGAGTGCTGGTCTGCCATGGCACCCATTTCGTGTCGCATTTCGTGTAGGTGGGGGTCCTGTATCCCCACTACATCACTGAGGGGTCAGGTAGAATTTCCTTAACCAGGTCATCTGATGCTGAGGAGGAAGACAGGAAGGCTGGGACAGCAATTTGGGTGGCAGTGCGGACACCCAAGCCACCGAGCCTAACAGGAAGAGTGGCTTGTTTCCACTGGCACTCGTTGAGGGAGAGTTAACAACTTTTTCCAGCGATGGTCTTCAGTAAGAGGTCATACTCTTCAAGCTTTCGGTTGTCGTAAGATGGGGGCGCACCTCAGAAAGTAGGTTAGCCTCGGAAGGGATAGGACATTTGGTGAGGAGATAAAAACGCATCGGTAGGCCATCCGATGTGCACTATCTTGTCTTCCATCCTCTCCTGTAAGGTCTGTGATTTTCTTCGTCAAGGATCTCCTCAATGGGCTTAGACCCACGGGGGGGAGCCAAGGAGGGTGCTATTCTCGGGCCCTAATAGACATGGCCTCCAGGCAAGGCAGACCTTCGTTCTAGTCTAGCGAATGGTGCTCGGTTGGAGGAGACTACTGTCAAAGCTTGGAAGGGGGCGGGGAGGTCGGGAGACCAGTATGCGGGCATGGACAAACCCAGGCTCTTCTTGGCCGGGGCTTATTTCGCGATGTCGCTAAGATGGTCGTCTACGGTGCCGAGCTATAGTGCTATCATCCAAAAACCAGATGTTGAACTCGCTGGAAACTGCTTTCGGGTGATGTTCTTTAAGACTAAGCAGAAAAGATGGGAGCAAGAGGATCACCTTGCTGAACCCTTCACATGATCTGATTTCATGCTTCACCAAAGAGCAGTTTGACTCACAACTGTAGCACGACAGTATGAACGGGTTAGAGGGGGCTGGACATGGCGATGTACGGCACAGAAGTACTGCCTCTCTTCTGACCATGTTGAAGTGCATTCTTAAAATCCAGCTTTGACTGCAGGGCCTTTTCATCAGCAAGTGTTGGTGATGTATGCTCGTGCTGCAGTGGGCGAGGCCGCTTTCACAGCTTGGGGGGATTCCAAATCCTAGCTGGATGTGGTTTCAGTAATTCAGCCGCTGCTGGCTGACATACCCTCGTAGCAGCCTTGGCAAACGGCGTCGGAGAGTGTTGCCATCAGCATTGGCCTGATTCCATTCGTCCTTCTTTTTGAGAGCACAGAGTGAGGCACCGCAAAAGAGAGGGGCCTGATGACCTCATGTATATCACCAGCCAAGCACATGTTGGAGAAACTGGTAAGTTCCATAAGCTAGAGCTGTGGCAGCACTCACACAACCTGCCGGAATTTAATTATATATATATATAAATGCTATATATATAAATGATATATATAATGATATAATGATATATAATGATATATATAAATAATTCACCAAGAACACCTTACAAGCTGAACTTAATGCAGAAGGAGGAAAAGAATCGAGGCAACTACAGAAGTACCAGTCTGACCCCCGAGCCAAGCGGCAGCCAAGAGCCTTCGTGAGAACAAGGAGATAGTTGGTAGGAGAGGCGACAAGGCGCCAAGATACGTCATCCTTACGAAGACGAATATCTGGCGAAAAATGAACCCACATACTCTCTGACCAAACTTAATTCCAAAGGGTAACGAAGGACACTACAGCCGATTGAAAACAAAGGTCAACACGTTGATTGAAAAACTGTGAATGCCAAGAAATCCGGACTCCACCTGCCAAAGATTATTGGAGAATATTAAACCTGGATATGCAGATGGAAACGTCAAAACGCATAAGCATGGAAACGTCCACTTCGGCCAATTATCAGCCAGATACCCACCACCCACGTACAGAACTGGCCCGACGACGAGGGCTGCAACTTGCGTGGGGGTACGGGTGCGACGGCCCACTTACGTGTCCCCTGTGCAACTGCACGCACCAATGACCCAAAGGAACGCACGAACAGGTGCGGGGCCTACATGCTAGGTCTGACCTTACATCGCGGGGAACACGGGCTGAACAGGGATAAAGAGCATCGTATGATGCTCCGTTACTGAAGCATGGCACGTGGGAGGGCAAATAGGGGGGGCTCACGCAACGTACCTGTGGATACAGAGGGCAATCGGGATGGATAGTGGACCGAGTGTATCCGAACCCGGCCCTTACTCCCCTTGACATGCCAGAAAATATCCTGAGGAAACTTACTCAACGCTTGTACTAAGGAGGCACCCTTCTTGAGCCCGGATGGGCACATGTATAAGCCAAGTATGGGGGTCGCTATGGGTTCTCCCTAGGCGTCCTGTTTGGCAAAACGTCTACATGGGTACTATTGAGGAAAAAGTTCTTAGTGCACTTGAATTAGAAACCGGCCATATACTGCAGGTATGTTGACGACATTTTTACACAGGTACCTGATGTCAGACATCTGCATGGAAGCGGAAAGGAAGCGTTTGAGCAGAATTCTGTGGTTAGGTTTCAGCGTTACGGCAGATGGAGAAGGATGGGAAGCTGCCCTTTCTATATGTAGCAGTCAGGTAAAGGAGCGGAGGTTGCCACCTGTCAGTCTACACTAAGGAAACAAACATAGGAAGGTGGCCCTAAATGCCAACAGTGACATGCCCAGATAGGTACAAGAGGGAGTGTTGTTAACGCGTATGTCGACCGGTGCTCTCATCCACAGCTCAGAATGGAAGCAAGTCGACGAAGAACTCTGATAGAGTAAGGCAGGTCCTAGTCAACAACAACGGCTTCTCCAATGGTTCATTGAAGACATCATAAGAAGGAAAGGTGGAAACGCCATGCAACCTCTGAAGATCAACTAAACACAACAAACCTATAGCGCAACCCCTATTAGACCTATTTATACGGGAACGTCTTTTCCACAGCTCATAAACAGGAGGAAAGGGTCCTGAAAGATATTGGTTATAGAAACGTTATCCCTACAGACCCTACAGACAAAAATCAGAAGATACAATTGACGATTAACTATAAAACCAAGAAAACGGCCAACCTACTTCAATGAGAAACTCTCCAAGACACAAAGCAGGAACAGCTTTGGAAAGAGACCAATGTCGTCTATGCCTTCAAATGCCCACTTGGGGACCTGTAAGCCCCAAAGAACTAAAAATATATAGGCAAGACAAAAACAACATCTCGTTCAGGCGATTAACGATGCAATAAGCAACAGGGCTCTATCAAGTGAACTATAATCTCTATCCCACAACCAAACCATCACCAGAGAATCTTAACAAACAACACCAGAAATCATTGATAGATACAGCGACAACAGGCGGCTTGACACTGCGAGGCACTAACACATCAAGAAGTCAACACCAGCATCAACCGACCAATTAACTCACAACTATATTCTACCCACATTCAAGACTCCGCTCCAATATAGAAACATCAAGAAATACGGGCCAATAGGCCTATACTGCAGTTGACAGATCTATGTCGTCCCTTTAAGCTTATACCCAGTGTTTCGTGTTCTGTGTTGGTCTCACCTCACCCCAAACCATTGTAACATGTCCCGTCACCCAAATGCAGTTATAAAAAAAGAAAAGCTGTTGAAACTCTGTTCAGTTATAGTTAGTCTAGTGGTTGTGTAACTAAAGTCTTTGAAAATGTATTAAGTTTCACGAAACCGCGCTCAAGTGTCGCGTCAGACTAGTAAAAATAAAGAATGAATTTTGGAGATTGATTTTTCAAGGTTACCGTCATCAGTAAAACAAACATAAGGAAAATTGAGAAAATTCGTGTTAGAATTATTAATCGTGCTTTTCATCT
>WNGS01164864.1:0-12425 GCA_020271785.1 Procambarus virginalis
AGGGGCTCTCACCGGCCGCTGGGGTCAGGGGCTCTCACCGGGCCGCTGGGGTCAGGGGCTCTCAACGGGCCGCTGGGATCAGGGGCTCTCACCGGGCCGCTGGGGTCAGGGGCTCTCACTGGCCGCTGGGGTCAGGGGCTCTCACCGGGCCGCTGGGGTCAAGGGCTCTCACGGGCCGCTGGGGCAGGGCCTCACCGGGCCGCTGGGGTCAGGGGCTCTCACCGGCCGCTGGGGTCAGGGGCTCTCACCGGGCCGCTGGGGTCAGGGCTCTCAACGGCCGCTGGGGTCAGGGGGCTCAACGGGCCGCTGGGGTCAGGGCTCTCAACGTGCCGCTGGGGTCAGGGGCTCTCACCGGGCCGTTGGGGTCAGGGCTCTCACTGGGCCGCTGGGGTCAGGGGCTCTCACTGGGCCGCTGGGGTCGGGGCTCTCACTGGGCCGCTGGGGTCAGGGCTCTCACCGGCCGCTGGGGTCAGGGGCTCTCACGGGCCGCTGGGGTCAGGGGCTCTCACTGGGCCGCTGGGGTCAGGGGCTCTCAACGGGCCGCTGGGTCAGGGGCTCAACGGGCCGCTGGGGTCAGGGGCCTCACGGGCCGCTGGGGTCAGGGGCTCTCACGGGCCGCTGGGGTCAGGGGCTCTCAACGTGCCGCTGGGGTCAGGGGCTCAACGTGCCGCTGGGGTCAGGGGGGCTCAACGGGCCGCTGGGTCAGGGGCTCTCAACGGGCCGCTGGGGTCAGGGGCTCTCAACGGGCCGCTGGGTCAGGGACTCTCAACGGGCCGCTGGGGTCAGGGCTCTCAACGGGCCGCTGGGGTCAGGGGCTCTCACCGGGCCGCTGGGGTCAGGGCTCTCAACGGGACGCGGGGTCAGGGCTCTCACGGCCGTGGGGTCAGGCTCTCAACGGGCCGCTGGGGTCAGGGGCTCTCAACGGGCCGCTGGGGTCAGGGGCTCTCAGGAGCAACACAATCAGAGGTTCTGTATTGGGTCTATAACAAGCGGAAGACACTGTAACAAGCGGAGACACTGTAACAAGCGGAAGACACTGTAACAAGCGGAAGACACTGTAACAAGCGGAAGACACTGTAACAAGCGGAGACACTGTAACAAGCGGAAGACACTGTNTTGTGTATTTAAAGGTTACAAAACATACAAACAAATGCCTAAAGGTTATGGATCTCTTGAAGCTCCTCCGCTTCCGGACAGGAACCGAGGACGCAGCAAGCATTACCCCTCTGGATCGCCACACTGAGGCGCTGAAACAAAAAACTGCAAGCCCTTGGGTCTGGTGACGTCAATGAGCTTGGAACCCAATCCTTGAGAAATCCCAAGGCACTCTTGCCCCAGGGGCCATGCGTCTCAGACGCTATGGGAACAAAGAGGTATTGACCTGCCAGTCGCCTGTATTTGAGAGATTTTGCTGTTTCCCTGTGGTTGGCTGCCCCACCTGCTTGATCAGCTCCGAAGTGTACATAGGTGTCAGCCAGGGTGGATACACATGTGTAGTCCCACACCAACTGTCTACCCTCCTTCCATGAGTATATGGTGATGCCATCAGGGCGAAGTGCGGGGAAATCCGGGTTTTGGACCCTAAGATGCGAGGTTCTCTCTCCGCTGGGCACTTAGCTGAGACGAGGCTTCTCTTGATGATGTCATTGACCTCGTTGTGTCTTGCATGCCAGCCCTTTGTGCTTCCGCAATGCAACCCATGCAGTCCGTATTGGTCTGCTTCCACCCTGTTGCAAATACACTTGTATTCAGTGTGAATTGGGGCACCAAGGCGGAGGGCCACTGCTACACGAAGGGATTCTGGATCTAGGCGCGTGCCCATTGTTGACATGGGTACTGCCAGGAGGAGTCTCCTGCATGGGGGATATATATATATATATATATATATATATATTATATATATATTTATATATATATATATATATATATATATATATATTATATATATATATATATATATATATATCTATATATATATATATATATAATATGAAAATATTTCGAAGCAATGGAGTAACTGGGCCATTCCCTGACACCTGTTTTAACCGACTCAGCCACGATGGGCTAAAACTCGGTCAACCCGGAACTCTACTGAATTCAAAGGGATGCTGAGCATGGCCAACTGGAGCACGTCTAGGAGTTGACAGTCGACCCGCCACTCGCGGGCCTCCAGTAAAGCCATTCTCACTCTTACTACACTCTAAGGTCGCTAATACTGGCTGGCTCACGTTCCAGGGAAGGTGGTGAAGGGTAGGGAAGGTGGTGAAGGGTAGGGAAGGTGGGTGAAGGGTAGGGAAGGTGGTGAAGGGTAGGGAAGGTGGTGAAGGGTAGGGAAGGTGGTGAAGGGTAGGGAAGGTGTGAAGGGTAGGGAAGGTGGTGAAGGGTAGGAAGGTGGTGAAGGAGAGGGAAGGTGTGAAGGGTAGGGAAGGTGGTGAAGGGTAGGGAAGGTGGTGAAGGGTAGGGAAGTGGTGAAGGGTAGGGAAGGTGGTGAAGGGTAGGGAAGGTGGTGAAGGAGAGGGAAAGTAGTTGTGCCTGGGACTGATAAAGATTATAATAATATAGATAAAGTGAAGTTAAGATAACAACAGTGAGGAGATGGTCTTGTGTAGTTTAGATTGCTACAGAGAAGAAGTTGTCTTGTAGTGCAGATAGGTACAGTGATGAATACAGTGTAGGGAACACTACAGTGAGGGCAGGAGAGTAGTGGTGACCACCGTGCAGGTCAACACTACAGTGAGGGCAGGAGAGTAGTGGTGACCACCGTGCAGGTCACCACTACAGTGAGGGCAGGAGAGTAGTGGTGACCACCGTGCAGGTCAACACTACAGTGAAGGCAGGAGAGTAGTGGTGACCACCGTGCAGGTCAACACTACAGTGAGGGCAGGAGAGTAGTGGTGACCACCGTGCAGGTCAACACTACAGTGAGGGCAGGAGAGTAGTGGTGACCACCGTGCAGGTCAACACTACAGTGAAGGCAGGAGAGTAGTGGTGACCACCGTGCAGGTCAACACTACAGTGAGGGCAGGAGAGTAGTGGTGACCACCGTGCAGGTCAACACTACAGTGAGGGCAGGAGGGTAGTAGTGACCACCGTGCAGGTCAACATTACAGTCAGGGCAGGAGAGTAGTGGTGACCACCGTGCAGGTCAACACAGTAGTAGTGACCACCGTGCTGGTTAACACTACAGTGAGGGCAGGATGGTAGTAGTGACCACCGTGCAGGTCAACACAGTAGTGGTGACCACCGTGCGGTCAACACAGTAGTGGTGACCACCGTGCAGGTCAACACAGTAGTGGTGACCACCGTGCAGGTCAACACAGTAGTGGTGACCACCGTGCAGGTCAACACAGTAGTAGTGACCACCGTGCAGGTCAACACAGTAGTGGTGACCACCGTGCAGGTCAACACAGTAGTGGTGACCACCGTGCAGGTCAACACAGTAGTGGTGACCACCGTGCAGGTCACACAGTAGTAGTGACCACCGTGCAGGTCAACACAGTAGTGGTGACCACCGTGCAGGTCAACACAGTAGTGGTGACCACCGTGCAGGTCAACACAGTAGTGGTGACCACCGTGCAGGTCAACACAGTAGTAGTGACCACCGTGCAGGTCAACACAGTAGTGGTGACCACCGTGCAGGTCAACACAGTAGTGGTGACCACCGTGCAGGTCAACACAGTAGTGGTGACCACCGTGCAGGTCAACACAGTAGTGGTGACCACCGTGCAGGTCACACAGTAGTGGTGACCACCGTGCAGGTCAACACAGTAGTGGTGACCACCGTGCAGGTCAACACAGTAGTAGTGACCACCGTGCAGGTGGTACAGGGGCAAGAGGTTACCAGCTGCTGGTTGACATAGAAGGTGAGGGCAGCTGGCGGCTGTGACCGCGTCGACGAGCAGTTTACGTTGACGGCGTCGTGCAGGTGGTGGGCCACGCTGCTGCTGCGGCTCAGCCTCGGCTCCTCGTCCGGCAGGTCTGTGGGGGAACGTCACGGGTAGTCGCCTCCACACCTCCACTATAACACACCTGTACACTACCACACCTGAACACTACCACACCTGCACACTACCACACCTGCACAATACCACACCTGCACACTACACCTGCACAATACCACACCTGCACAATACCACACCTGCACAATACCACACCTGCACACTACCACACCCTGCATGGGTGTGGTAGGTACGGGCCCCAGCATGGAGCCCGTACCTTGTCAAGCACAAGACGAAGCTGGAAAAAGTCCAAAGGTATGCTACTAGACTAGTCCCAGAACTAAGAGGCATGAGTTATAAGGAAAGGCTGCGGGAAATGCAACTTACGACACTGGAAGACAGAAGAGTAAGGGGGGACATGATCACAACCTACAAAGTCCTCAGGGGAATTGACCGGGTAAACAATAATGAACTATTCAACACTGGAGGGGCGCGAACAAGGGGACACAGGTGGAAGTTGAGTACCCAAATGAGCCACAGAGACATTAGAAAGAACTTTTTCAGTGTCAGAGTAGTTAGTAAATGGAATGCATTAGGCAGTGATGCGGTGGAGGCTGACTCCATACACATTTCAAATGTAGATATGATGGAGCCCAGTAGGCTCAGGAATCTGTACACCAGTTGATTGACAGTTGAGAGGCGGGACCAAAGAGCCAAAGCTCAACCCCGCAAGCACAATTAGGTGAGTACAATTAGGTGAGTACACCTGCACAATACCACACCTGCACAATACCTCACCTGCAAAGAGTTACTGAGGAACATCACACTGGTCAAGGTCACACATGAGCCTTTGGAATGGTTATCAGAGTCATGGTGGCACTACACTCACCCACAACAGTCATGGTGGCACTACACTCACCCACATCAGTCATCGTGGCACTACACTCACCCACAACAACCATGGTGGCACTACACTCACCCACATCAGTCATCGTGGCACTACACTCACCACAACAGTCATGGTGGCACTACACTCACCCACATCAGTCATGGTGGCACTACACTCACCCACAACAGTCATGGGGACACTACACTCACCCACAACAACCATGGTGGCACTACACTCACCCACAACAACCATGGTGGCACTACACTCACACACAACAGTCATGGTGGCACTACACTCACCCACAACAACCATGGTGGCACTACACTCACCACATCAGTCATGGGGCACTACACTCACCCACATCAGTCATCGTGGCACTACACTCACCCACAACAACCATGGTGGCACTACACTCACCACAACAACCATGGTGGCACTACACTCACCCAAATCAGTCATGGTGGCACTACACTCACCCAAACAACCATGGTGGCACTACACTCACCCACAACAACAACCATGGTGGCACTACACTCACCCACACACAACCATGGTGTGCACTACATCACCCACATCAGTCATCGTGGCACTACACTCACCCACCAACAACATGGTGGCACTACACTCACCCACAACAGTCATGGTGGCACTACACTCACCCACAACACCATGGTGGCACTACACTCACCCACAACAGTCATGGTGGCACTACACTCACCACAACAACCATGGTGGCACTACACTCACCCACAACAACCATGGGGCACTACACTCACCCACAACAACCATGGTGGCACTACACTCACCCACAACAACCATGGTGGCACTACACTCACCCACAACAACCATGGTGGCACTACACTCACCCACAACAGTCATGGTGGCACTACACTCACCCACAACAGTCATGGTGGCACACTACACTCACCCACAACAACAACCATGGTGGCACTACACTCACCCACAACAACCATGTGGGCACTACACTCACCCACACAACAACCATGGTGGCACTACACTCCCCACAACAGTCATGGTGGCACTACACTCACCCACAACAGTCATGGTGGCACTACACTCACCCACAACAACCATGGTGGCACTACACTCACCCACAACAGTCATGGTGGCACTACACTCACCCACAAACAGTCATGGTGGCACTACACTCACCCACAAAAACCATGGTGGCACTACACTCACCCACAACAGTCATGGTGGCACTACACTCACCCACAACAACCATGGTGGCACTACACTCACCCACAAAAACAACCATGGTGGCACTACACTCACCCACAACAACCCATGGTGGCACTACACTCACCCACAACAACCATGGTGGCACTACACTCACCCACAACAACCATGGTGGCACTACACTCACCACAACAGTCAATGGTGGCACTACACTCACCCACAACAGTCATGGGGCACTACACTCACCCACAACAGTCATGGTGGCACTACATCACCCACAACAACCATGGTGGCACTACACTCACCCACAACAGTCATGGTGGCACTACACTCACCCACAACAACCTGGTGGCACTACACTCACCCACAACAGTCATGGTGGCACTACACTCACCCACAACAACCATGGTGGCACTACACTCACCCACAACAGTCATGGTGGCACTACACTCACCAACAAAAACCATGGTGGCACTACACTCACCCACAACAACCATGGTGGCACTACACTCACCAATCAGTCATGGTGGCACTACACTCACCCACATCAGTCATGGTGGCACTACACTCACCCACAACAACCATGGTGGCACTACACTCACCCACAACAGTCATGGTGGCACTACACTCACCCACAACAACCATGGTGGCCATACACTCACCCACAACAGTCATGGTGGCACTACACTCACCCACAACAACCATGGTGGCACTACAACTCACCCACAACACCATGGTGGCACTACACTCACCCACATCAGTCATGGTGGCACTACACTCACCCACAACAACCATGGTGGCACTACACTCACCCACAACAACCATGGTGGCACTTACACTCACCCACAACAGTCATGGTGGCACTACACTCACCCACAACAACCATGGTGGCACTACACTCACCCACAACAGTCATGGTGGCACTACACTCACCCACAACAACCATGGTGGCACTACACTCACCCACAACAGTCATGGTGGCACTACACTCACCCACAACAAACATGGTGGCACTACACTCACCCACAACAGTCATGGTGGCACTACACTCACCCACAACAACCATGGTGGCACTACACTCACCCACAACAGTCATGGTGGCACTACACTCACCCACAACAACCATGGTGGCACTACACTCACCCACAACAGTCATGGTGGCACTACACTCACCCACAACAACCATGGTGGCACTACACTCACCCACAACAGTCATGGTGGCACTACACTCACCCACAACAGTCATGGTGGCACTACACTCACCCACAACAACCATGGTGGCACTACACTCACCCACAACAAACATGGTGGCACTACACTCACCCACAACAGTCATGGTGGCACTACACTCACCCACAACAACCATGGTGGCACTACACTCACCCACAACAACCATGGTGGCACTACACTCACCCACAACAGTCATGGTGGCACTACACTCACCCACAACAACCATGGTGGCACTACACTCACCCACAACAGTCATGGTGGCACTACACTCACCCACAACAACCATGGTGGCACTACACTCACCCACAACAGTCATGGTGGCACTACACTCACCCACAACAGTCATGGTGGCACTACACTCACCCACAACAACCATGGTGGCACTACACTCACCCACAACAACCATGGTGGCACTACACTCACCCACAAAAACCATGGTGCACTACACTCACCCACAACAACCATGGTGGCACTACACTCACCCACAACAGTCATGATGGCACTACACTCACCCACAACAGTCAATGTGGCACTACACTCACCCACAACAACCATAGTGGCACTACACTCACCCACAACAACCATGGTGGCACTACACTCACCCACAACAGTCATGGGGGCACTACACTCACCCACAACAGTCATGGTGGCACTACACTCACCCACAACAGTCATGGTGGCACTACACTAACCCACAACAACCATGGTGGCACTACACTCACCCACAACAACCATGGGGGCACTACACTCACCCACAACAACCATGGGGGCACTACACTCACCCACAACAACCATGGTGGCACTACACTCACCCACAACAGTCATGGTGGCACTACACTCACCCACAACAGTCATGGTGGCACTACACTCACCCACAACAACCATGGTGGCACTACACTCACCCACAACAAACATGGTGGCACTACACTCACCCACAACAGTCATGGGGCACTACACTCACCCACAACAGTCATGGTGGCACTACACTCACCCACAACAGTCATGGTGGCACTACACTCACCCACAACAGTCATGGTGGGACTACACTCACCCACAACAGTCATGGTGGCACTACACTCACCCACAACAGTCATGGTGGCACTACACTCACCCACAACAGTCATGGTGGCACTACACTCACCCACAACAGTCATGATGGCACTACACTCACCCACAATAATCATGATGGCACTACACTCACCCACAACAGTCATGGTGGCACTACACTCACCCACAACAACCATGGTGGCACTACACTCACCCACAACAACCATGGTGGCACTACACTCACCCACAACAACCATGGTGGCACTACACTCACCCACAACAGTCATGGTGGCACTACACTCACCCACAACAACCATGGTGGCACTACACTCACCCACAACAGTCATGGTGGCACTACACTCACCCACAACAACCATGGTGGCACTACACTCACCCACAACAGTCATGGTGGCACTACACTCACCCACAACAGTCATGGTGGCACTACACTCACCCACAACAGTCATAGTGGCACTACACTCACCCACAACAACCATGGTGGCACTACACTCACCCACAACAACCATGGTGGCACTACACTCACCCACAACAACCATGGTGGCACTACACTCACCCACAACAACCATGGTGGCACTACACTCACCCACAACAACCATGGTGGCACTACACTCACCCACAACAGTCATGGTGGCACTACACTCACCCACAACAGTCATGGTGGCACTACACTCACCCACAACAGTCATGGTGGCACTACACTCACCCACAACAGTCATGGTGGCACTACACTCACCCACAACAGTCATGGTGGCACTACACTCACCCACAACAGTCATGGTGGCACTACACTCACCCACAACAGTCATGGTGGCACTACACTCACCCACAACAACCATGGTGGCACTACACTCACCCACAACATCCGTGGTGGCACTACACTCACCCACAACAAACATGGTGGCACTACACTCACCCACAACAGACATGGTGGCACTACACTCACCCACAACAACCATGGTGGCACTACACTCACCCACAACAGTCATGGTGGCACTACACTCACCCACAACAACCATGGTGGCACTACACTCACCCACAACAGTCATGGTGGCACTACACTCACCCACAACAGTCATGGTGGCACTACACTCACCCACAACAACCATGGTGGCACTACACTCACCCACAACAACCATGGTGGCACTACACTCACCCACAACAACCATGGTGGCACTACACTCACCCACAAGTCATGGTGGCACTACACTCACCCACAACAGTCATGGTGGCACTACACTCACCCACAACAACCATGGTGGCACTACACTCACCCACAACAGTCATGGTGGCACTACACTCACCCACAACAACCATGGTGGCACTACACTCACCCACAACAGTCATGGTGGCACTACACTCACCCACAACAGTCATGGTGGCACTACACTCACCCACAACAACCATGGTGGCACTACACTCACCCACAACAAACATCGTGGCACTACACTCACCCACAACAGTCATGGTGGCACTACACTCACCCACAACAACCATGGTGGCACTACACTCACCCACAACAACCATGGTGGCACTACACTCACCCACAACAGTCATGGTGGCACTACACTCACCCACAACAACCATGGTGGCACTACACTCACCCACAACAGTCATGGTGGCACTACACTCACCCACAACAACCATGGTGGCACTACACTCACCCACAACAGTCATGGTGGCACTACACTCACCCACAACAGTCATGGTGGCACTACACTCACCCACAACAACCATGGTGGCACTACACTCACCCACAACAACCATGGTGGCACTACACCCACCCACAAAAACCATGGTGGCACTACACTCACCCACAACAACCATGGTGGCACTACACTCACCCACAACAGTCATGGTGGCACTACACTCACCCACAACAACCATGGTGGCACTACACTCACCCACAACAACCATGGTGGCACTACACTCACCCACAACAACCATGGTGGCACTACACTCACCCACAACAGTCATGGTGGCACTACACTCACCCACAACAACCATGGTGGCACTACACTCACCCACAACAGTCATGGTGGCACTACACTCACCCACAACAACCATGGTGGCACTACACTCACCCACAACAGTCATGGTGGCACTACACTCACCCACAACAACCATGGTGGCACTACACTCACCCACAACAACCATGGTGGCACTACACTCACCCACAACAACCATGGTGGCACTACACTCACCCACAACAACCATGGTGGCACTACACTCACCCACAACAACCATGGTGGCACTACACTCACCCACAACAACCATGGTGGCACTACACTCACCCACAACAGTCATGGTGGCACTACACTCACCCACAAGTCATGGTGGCACTACACTCACCCACAACAGTCATGGTGGCACTACACTCACCCACAACAACCATGGTGGCACTACACTCACCCACAACAGTCATGGTGGCACTACACTCACCCACAACAACCATGGGGGCACTACACTCACCCACAACAGTCATGGTGGCACTACACTCACCCACAACAGTCATGGTGGCACTACACTCACCCACAACAGTCATGGTGGCACTACACTCACCCACAACAGTCATGGTGGCACTACACTCACCCACAACAGTCATGGTGGCACTACACTCACCCACAACAGTCATGGTGGCACTACACTCACCCACAACAGTCTTGTGGCACTACACTCACCCACAACAGTCTTGTGGCACTACACTCACCCACAACAGTCATGGTGGCACTACACTCACCCACAACAGTCTTGTGGCACTACACTCACCCACAACAGTCATAGTGGTACTACACTCACCCACAACAGTCATGGTGGCACTACACTCACCCACAACAGTCATGGTGGCACTACACTCACCCACAACAGTCATGGTGGCACTACACTCACCCACAACAGTCATGGTGGCACTACACTCACCCACAACAGTCATGGTGGCACTACACTCACCCACAACAGTCATGTGGCACTACACTCACCCACAACAGTCATGGTGGCACTACACTCACCCACAACAGCCCTGGTGGCACTACACTCACCCACAACAGTCATGGTGGCACTACACTCACCCACAACAACCATGGTGGCACTACACTCACCCACAACAGTCATGGTGGCACTACACTCACCCACAACAACCATGGTGGCACTACACTCACCCACAACAACCATGGTGGCACTACACTCACCCACAACAGTCATGGTGGCACTACACTCACCCACAACAGTCTTGGTGGCACTACACTCACCCACAGCAGTCATGGTTGCACTACACTCACCCACAACAGTCATGGTGGCACTACACTCACCCACAACAGTCTGGTGGCACTACACTCACCCACAACAGTCATGGTGGCACTACACTCACCCACAACAACCATGGTGGCACTACACTCACCCACAACAGTCTTGGTGGCACTACACTCACCCACAACAACCATGGGGCACTACACTAACCCACAACAGTCATGGTGGCACTACACTCACCCACAACAGTCATGGTGGCACTACACTCACCCACAACAGTCATAGTGGCACTACACTCACCCACAACAACCATGGTGGCACTACACTCACCCACAACAGTCTTGGTGGCACTACACTCACCCACAACAACCATGGGGGCACTACACTAACCCACAACAGTCATGGTGGCACTACACTCACCCACAACAGTCATGGTGGCACTACACTCACCCACAACAGTCATGGTGGCACTACACTCACCCACAACAGTCATGGTGGCACTACACTCACCCACAACAGTCTTGGTGGCACTACACTCACCCACAACAACCATGGTGGCACTACACTCACCCACAACAACCATGGTGGCACTACACTCACCCACAACAGTCATGGTGGCACTACACTCACCCACAACAGTCATGGGGGCACTACACTAACCCACAACAGTCATGGTGGCACTACACTCACCCACAACAGTCATGGTGGCACTACACTCACCCACAACAGTCATGGTGGCACTACACTCACCCACAACAGTCTTGTGGCACTACACTCACCCGCAACAGTCATGGTGGCACTACACTCACCCACAACAGCCCTGGTGGCACTACACTCACCCACAACAGTCTTGGTGG